>MCJB01048505.1:149897-176549 GCA_002018475.1 Nicotiana obtusifolia
AGGGGCGGAGGTGGAGGCTCTATATTTTTTCTTGTTTTAATTTTCTTATTAACATTAAAATATTTGTGCTTAGATGGATGTATGGCCATAAGGAAGAGATGAGATTATAAACGAAGATATACGGGTCAAGGTATGAGTGATTTTCATGGTGGACAAGATGTGAAAAGAGGCTGAGACGGTTCTAAAAGCAAGGGTGGCTCAACCCCTGGCAACTAAAACTCCAAAAAATTATACTGCCCCAAATGTTATTCATATTGTATATATAATAAGTATATTTTAAATAATTATTCTTATAATTCTTTATAATGGCAAGTAAATCTCTTGATCAACCTTTTTCTATGTCAATAATTATTATGGCATAATTCCAAACATTATGCTATTTTTCTAAGCAAATTTAGTTGAGTTATAACAAATGAATGACATGCACTTAAATGACTTCCTCCTTTATTCCTCTTATTCTCTTCAACTTGAATTAATTTCATTTTACAATGGCTTATGTACATACCTTGAGCTAATTAGCTTCAATTGATTTTTGGACTTATTTTGTAACAAAAGTACTAGGAAAAAATTATAGAAATAGAAGATAATACTCTAATTGATATACTGAATGAAATAAAAAATTTAATCCTTTTTTCACATGCCTATATAATATTGCTTATAGAAAAATAAAGATATTTCTTCTAAAGGAAAGATGTTTTTCGAAAGTAAAATCAATAAAAAACTTTACCTAAGATCAACAATATCTCAAGAATAATTAAATAAACTGAATATATCATCAATTAGGAAGAAAATGTTAGAAGAGGTTGGTTGTAAAATATAATCAACATCTTTGCCTCCAAAGGCCTCTAGTAACTATTCAACTTTAAGCTTCGTACTCCATTGAGCCGCCACTGGGGGCAAGTGAAGAGGATAAGCACAAATGTCCCAGTGAAGAGGTGCAAGAAGTTGGTATTGTTATGTCTAGGGATAGGTTTTGAGAGAGGTGATTAGACAAGACATGACATATTTCCAGCTCACCGAGGACATGACCCTGGATAGAAGAGTATGTAGGTTGACGATTAGGGTAGAAGGTTAGTAGGTAGCCGATTTCTCGTCTATGTGGGAGAGCATGGTTCTAGTTTAGAGCACCTTATTTGTTCCTTCTTCTCCTTATAAGTATCAGTACTATTATTCTATTATTATCTTATTTTTCAGTTTTATCACTACTATTATTTCTTTTAGTTTAGTTATCTTTACTATTTTTGCCATCAATATTTTTTTCTTTAGTATTTTTTTCATAACTTTTTTACTCTTGTATTTTTTTAAACCTATTTTAAAAATGTCTTTTTGGGCCGATGTCTGTCAGAAACAATATTTTTATCTTACACAAGATATGGCTAAAGTCTATTTACACCCTACCCTCTTCGGACTTCACTTATGCGCACTAAATTTGTTATTGTAGTATCAACAATTCATATCCTCATACATTATTGTCTACCTTTAATTATAATAATGTAGAAAAATAGTTTTCTTGTGTAAAATTTTTTAAAAGTCGAATATTCTTTATGAAAAATGTTTTTCATCAAACAAACACGCCAGATTAAAAATTGGTTCGGTGGGAACTATTCGTGGAAATAGGAGGTAGTACACTAATTTGTTTAATATATATATATAGAGAGAGTTATGCTAATGTTTACTCCCTCATCACCCATTATGTGCTGCATGGTAGGAATTGTTTTACCCTTGTACATGTGGTTGAGTGTTTGCCAGTTAAAAATTTATATTTTAAAAAATGAAAGTAGCAGAAATAAGGATATTAAGGTGGATATGCAGGTACACTATGATGGATAAGATTAGGAATGATGATATTTGTGATAAGGTGAGCGTGTCTCCCATTGATGACAAGATGCGCGAAACGAGACTCGGATGGTTCAGGCACGTACAAAGGAAAAGTCCAGATGCACTGATGAGGAGGTGTGAGCAGCTGGTTTTGGAAGTCATAAAAGGTATATGGCGACCCAAGAAGTATTAGGGAGAGCTGATTAGGCAAGACATGTCGTGACTTCATATTTCCGAGGACATGGCCCTTGATAGGAAGCTGTGGAGGTCGAGTATTAGGGTTGTCGGGTAGGAGGTAGGTACGCCTATTTCTACTTCGTAACTATGTGAGGCTAGTCGAGGGCCGACTTTTGGGTAAAGCCATTGAGCCCAAGCTTTAGGCTCCCAACTTTAGGGGCCCCACTTTTTATCCTATAATTTTTTTTTAAAATTAAGTATTTTTACTCTTAGGGGTCGTTTGGTAAGATGCATTAAGTAAAATAATGCATGCATTAGCTTTGTGTATTAGTAATACTTTATTTGGTGCAATTTTTTAACATATGCATTAGTTATACACCCTATTTGGTATTATCCTATGCATAACTAATGCATAAGAAACAATGGTATTAACAATGCAATGGGTTTTAATGCATGCATTAACTTAGTTAAAGATAAAATTGTCCTTCAAAATTTATGCTTGATTAAAATATGCTATTATATTAATGCAAGTTTGAAATAATCCAAAAAAGTGAGAAATAAAATTATTTCCCTAGTAAATAAATAAATACTTAACCTATTTTCTTTTTTATAAATGAATATTAAGTTCTATACTACAATAAAGGTAGACAAATAAAATATCTTTTTAAACCTTTTTCATATAAAAATAATCCTCAACTTACGTTTCTTTTAAAAAGATAAAGTGATGGACTTATGAGGGTATTTTTGTAAACAAGCAATTCGTTTATAAATTGTCCATTGCTTTAATATATCAAACCAAACAATGCATAAAAAATATGTAAGCATAACTAATGCCAGCATAACTAATGCAAGCATAACTAATACCAACATTGTTAATACACCCTATTCAGCATTATTCTTATACACTCTACCAAACGACCCCTTATTACATATCTTGGTAAAAACTGCAAAAAAAAAAAATATCTATGTTCCTTAAATTTGGGCCCCTAACATGTAAATGCAAAATTTATGAAAAGAATCAAGTGATTATGTCTTTTCCTCATTAAATATTATGTAAATCTTTTCACTTTCTTTCTTGCTTTCCATATTATTCAATTTTTGTTTTATGTTTCTCAGTTCTCACCAAATGTTAATACCATTATATTTTTCTTTTTGTGCCTCCAAGAGATCCTATTGTTCTGTATTTTTCGTCTATCAAGCTAAAACCTACGAGAAGTATATTGTGAAAGCTACAAATATTTATTTTCACATCAAGTTAATGAATCAGGTTCTTCTATTCCAACTTTTTAGTATTAGTTTTCATCTAACATTTATTTTTCTTGATATTTCAATATGTATGCATATATTATCCTTTTAATATTTATCAAAATTTAAATATATCAATAGAAAGTATGAATCCGGTTATTCAAAATTTAAGGAAAAAAAGTTAAATCATTGATACAATCCCAAAAAAGAAGAGATGATAGTACTCTAGTCGATATACTCAATCAAATAAAAAGACTTGATTCTTTTTTCAAATACATATATTACGTATAGAATAATAATATCGGTTCCTGAAACAATTGCCTCTAGCCGCCCTCGACCACATATTTAGAAACTTGAAAGAAGTTTTTTAAAACTAAAATTAATAAAATCTTACTTAAAATCAACCATGGCATAAGAAAATTGAATGTAATAGCTATATTACCCATTAAAAAAGAATTATTAGAAAAAATCTATAATAAAATAATTATTCATAATTTTGCATCTCAAAAAGGTAGATAATTAGATTTTAAGTATATTCCAGTATATAAGAAAGTTTTCTTTTTTCTTTTTGGAAAAAAGGTTAAATGCCTCTTATGCTAGTTTGGCTTTAGGCCTCCAATAGTGTTGAGCCGCCCCTGGGCTAGTATGATAGGATTTTTGTCTTAGACTTCTAGTGGTTAATATTGTGTTCTCACTACTCTTTCGTTTTTCATAATATCGTGTCTATTTACTGGTTATTGCTATTGCTTTTTAGCTTTTTATGATGCTGTTATTATTTCTTTTGCTTTATGTTGATTATACTGATATATTGTCTCTTTTTGTCTTCTTGGGTCGATGGTCTTTCGAAGACAACCTCTCTATTCCCTCGAGATAGGGATAAAATTTGCGTACACACTATCTTCTTCAGATCCTACTATTAAGATTTTATTGCATTGTTGTGCTGTTGTTGCAATAGGAGTTGTTTGTTTAGTGTGAGATAAATTTATGTTTATGTGTTATCATTTGGTTATTGATCTACTTTCTGTCCTTTTAAAATTTATAGTGTTAATAAAGTTAATTATCTTTGTGTTTTGCCCGGTATTGATTTTCATCCAGAGATACATGTATGATTTACATCACACTCTGTATTATACTAATTTTACATGTTGGAATCTTCACGTGCGGATTGTTAGTAGTGTATTTGCAGACTTTTGTTGTCATTCTGTCAATAGTCATAGTCATCAGTCATCACCTTGAAATGCAATTCAAAGGTTAGAAAAAGGCCGTAGGTCAACAACCCAATTGAGAACCAAAAGAAAGTTGAATACATTGGAACCCACCAAGCGCAGGCCAATGAGGAGAGTGGAAGTGGACCTTCCCTTTTTTCTCATAAAAATCATAGCAGCCTTAACCGTTTATATAATTTAAAGAAAATAGTACACTTTTTATCATTCTATTTGTTTTTTATTAAGTGGTAGGAATATATCGGTTTGATGTTAAGTTTAGTGATTGTAATACATTAATATTAAATCCGTTATTTGTCATTATTTTTTGTCAGTTAGAATCAAAGGCGGCTCAACAAAGTCGGTGGCCTAAAGCCAAACCTTGATGAGTGGCCTTAAGTTTTAAAAGAAAAATAATTTATTTTACCTCTTTACGGTTAACATTATTCTATAAGTAATATAGATATTTAAAAAAGAAGCAAGTCTTTTTATCTGATCAAGTATTATTTTTTACTTGTATTATCTTTCTTTAATACTTTTAATTTAAAAAATAAGTCTAAACCATCAATATCTTTCGTGGTTAAGGCACTCCTAGTTATATCAAATTCTTTTACCTCTAAATAGGAATTCAAAAATATTGTCATACGCTTCTAATTGTTCAAAATTCTGAAGTTTGATTTTCTTAGTTTATTAAAAAATTGTACCCTTTTTACTTCAAAATTTCAAATCTTTACAACTTTAATTTTTATAAATATATTACTAGTGTAAAATGAGGCCCATAAAATTTTGGGGCCTAAAATCCTTACTTTACTTGCCTTATGCTTCAGCTGGCACTGGTTATAATTTAGAAACTCGTTTAGTATACCGTTAAATTTAAGATTGTATAAATTTTTAAATTTAGAGAACTCATAATTTATCATTATATTTTCTTAAAAAGCAAATTAGTAAATATTGAAATGAACTCAAATAAACAAAACGGATTAAGATGATTCATGCCAATTATAATTATCACAAACAATTTAGAATATAGAGAGTAGTATTTTTGTGATCGCTTTTGTGCGATGTTGATAGCACACCAAATTAGTCCAAATTGACATCTGTTGCTTCACACAATACTTCTTTTTTCAAATATTATTGGTAAATGAGTCAACTTACTTGCTACCTCCCACAGTATATATATTAATATCATATAATTTAACACGCCTATAATTCAAGAAGGATTAAACCTTGTACTAGTAACTGTCTATCTTAACCCGGTAGCCTCTAGTTTGACAACTCATTTTACTCAGTTAAGTCTTATTTAGGAAGTTTTAACTTCTTATTGCACCCCGATTTTAAAAAAATGTATTCACATATAGTTATAACTATGTATTATATTATATTATGATAAAGAATCCGTATTTGGTATGAGATGAAAATTAAATGATTGGACGTCCGAACTTTAGAGGAAAGGTGCAGCAATTATTACATCGTCATATGTCAACCCATCACAATTATCTATGTATACTCGATGATCAAGAATGCACATCTTTCATTACAGGATATACTATGTCCCCTCCATTTTTATAATTATGGCTCTCTCTCTATATATATATATATGAGAAAATTAGCATTAGACACAGTAAATTTGAATAAAAAAAAAAAATTATATATATATATATATATAATATATTGGCCATTGGGGAAAGGGGGTTGTTCGCGTTAAGAGCCAGCAATTCTACGAAACCCAACAAGGAAGAGAATCCAATTCTACTATTCTCAACATAATAATTCTCTATTCAGGTTCTTCACGCCTCTGTTTCTACATATATATAATTCTTTGCATATTTTGCTATCTTCTCGTGAATTTTTGCATCTGACCTAGGTTTTCTCGCGTTGTTTTTCGTTATATCAGATTCGATCTCGGTCCCCGAGTGATGGCTTCGAAACGGATTTTGAAGGAGCTCAAGGATCTCCAGAAGGATCCTCCTACCTCTTGCAGCGCCGGTATCCTTCTCTTTTTTATGTTCGTCGTCGTGTCATTGTTTTATTTAAATATCTATTGTTTCGTACTTGCCAATCAAGTTTTAAATTTTTAATTAGTGAAGAAACTGATTTATTTGCATCTAGTTTTACATAAAAAGTTTAGGTTAAACGTTCCTGAGATGGTTTGCGCTGTTTATACCTTGTTGTGGTATTTGGATTTTCTTATGGCTCATTGTGTTACCTTAAACAAGATGAGCTACGATTTAAGCACAAAACGAGGGTGCCCGATTTTGTAGGATTTAAGTTAGAGTTAACTTGCTGGATAAATTGTTGAATGCTGATACAACATAATATCGGGAGAAAATTGAATTGTATTAACAGTTTTGTATCCATATCAAACAGTAACACTATATTCTCTTTATATTGGAGACATATAGACAGCAAATGTTTAAGAATTTCTCCTCTATGGTTATTTGTCTCCCAGGGATCTGTCTGTCACTTGAATAATTTTGATACGTTTAATATAATGTGATGCTAGTGAAAGAAAGTTTTGTCGGTAAAGTTTCATTCTTTATTCTTCCTTCGCCAATCAATCTATCACTCAATCATATGCCATTCTGTCATTGTCATTTTCTGATTTTTGTTTGTCCTATCACACTCAATATTATATATCTACTTTGGGGAATCTTAGTAGCTCAGTTGGTTGGGTACCTGAACTTTCACCTTATTACTGAGGGTTCGATTCCCCACTTTGGTATTTCCTCCCCTAGTTTCCCTTCCTCTACCCCCTATATACAATTATTTTTCTTAAAAAAAATGTATCTACTTTCTTATTTTTGCCCCTGTTCGTTAGCATCTGTGCAAGTTGTTCCATTCTGCCTTTCATTCTTTCTATACTTAACATAAACTATATTAAAGCCAACACCTCTTTGCCACCTTTAGTTAGAGCTGGGAAGTGTTGCTCCCACTTTGTTTTTGTTAGAGCTTGGAAGTGTATCAGTAGTCATTCATTCTGTTCGGTACTCCCACTTTGTTTTTGTTCTCGTATTTGGTGATGGAGAACCATGCATTCATATTGAAGTCCTTTTTTTGATAATATAGTGTAAATTATTAATATTGAAGTCTTGCTCATAAAAAGTAGTCCCTGCCTAGATGTCTTTCAATTAGAATTCTTTGCCTACATTGTCATCCCATTGCATTAAGCTTATTATAGTGCTTTCTACTTCTCTTGTAATGCAACTCTTGTTGCCAGTTGAGTCTTCAACTTATTATGTCCTATGGAGATATTTGACTAGAGAACCTTGTAAAAATTTAGTGGTTGGTAGGGCCTTGTTAATTCTGAACAAGAGGTTGTGCAAGTATTCTTTGCATCTGTATAAGGGAGGTTGTTATTGTTGATAATATGCGTCTAAGTAACTTAAATGGAATAACATGATTAGTGAGGATTCATGCAGCCGACCCAACTTGCTTGGGATTGAGGTGCAATTGTTGTTGTATCTGTATAAGGGATGTATGTGCTATGTGGTTCATCATTGACTGATATTATTTTCCTTACCTTTGTACCATGTGGATTGTGGTAACAGGCCCCGTTGGAGAGGACATGTTTCATTGGCAGGCCACAATTATGGGTCCCCCAGACAGCCCTTATACCGGTGGTGTATTCCTAGTTACTATACATTTTCCTCCTGATTATCCATTCAAACCTCCTAAGGTATGAAATAGTTCAAATAGCTTCGTGATTAATTACTTCTGCTGTTTGCCGATGCCCTATTTGTTTTTCAGGTTTACAACTTGGAGAGTAGTTCTGTTGGATTCTGACTGTCTTATAATTCAACTTCGGATATGCATGTGGGTATAGATTTTCTGGTTAGGAGCTCCTGGGTATGGATTATTGCTTTTAGGGAATTGCAGCCAACATAATAAGGAGGTGATCCAAGAAAATAGCGGAATCGTTCTCATTGAATTTAGGCTTGTTGGTGACCCTGGCTTACTAATTAAGGGTTGAGAGTCGTGTGGGAACTCCAGAAAAACATTTTATTAGTATATTACAGTGGTGGAGTTAGGAATTTATCTAAGGGGATTCAGAAAAATACTAGAATGTCACTCGTTGGATTTAAGCATGTGACCTAAAATAATTTTGGAACCCCCTTTGCCGCTGCAGTAGAATCTTCTTTAAGTCACGGGGATTCAACAATTTATATATAGCCAAATACATTTTTTTTTGCCCTACTTTGCACAGTATTAGTTTCCGTGAAGCGAATTCATTTGAACTTCTTTGGCTCTACATAGCTCCACCCCTGGTATAATAATGCGTTTCATGAAGATCACCTTGTCACCCAAAAAAAAAAGGATCATGAAAAACATTAGGATCTTCCTGCTGCCTGTAAAGTCAGCAGTACTGAGTACTCATTACAGCTTTTTTAGAATGAACAAATTTCTTCTTGGCGAAGGATTGAGAATGGGCTGGATTCAGCTTCTCTGAAAAGAAATCATGGTTAATATCAACATGGTTATCTATGCATGTGCGCGCACCTCTCTCTCTCTCTCTCTCTCTAATACATGTACATCCTACTATTTGGAAACTCATCATGTCAGGCATGATATGATCTGGCAGTATTTGGTGGAATTCTGATGTGTGCATAATATATCTTGTCAACATTCTTGTGTTATAGTTATGGATGTATCCTTGCAGGTTGCTTTTAGGACAAAAGTTTTCCATCCAAATATTAACAGTAATGGCAGTATATGCCTGGACATATTGAAGGAGCAGTGGAGCCCTGCCTTAACTATTTCCAAGGTCTTTTCTTACCTTTCAAGCCATCTTTTATCTGCTGACAAGTAGTAAAAGCTTAAACAAAAAGGGCCAGTCTGGTGCACAAAACATCGCGCATTCTCGCAAGGTTTGGCGCACCCTTTGGGTGTGATGTAGTCAGCCTACTCTAATGCAAGCATTATTGTGCTTCCATAGCTCGAACCCGTAACCTATAGGCCTCATGGAGACAACTTTACCGTAGCTCCAAAGCTCCCCTTCAGTAAAAGCTAAAGAAAAAACAGATATATTCTTAGGGCCTTGCTACGGTCATGGTTGATAAGAGCTTTGCAAATAGATTTTGAAGCCATCAGCCAATTTATATAATGTTTTCCTGTTAAAAAAAAGCCATCAGCCAATTTATATTATGTGAAGGTTAAAAATAATTTTACTTATTAAAAAAGGAAATGATTTAACTAGAATATTACAGATGATAGGGACTTTTTCCTTTGGCCTCTTTGTGGTATCTATTCTAGCCTTTAAGTTCTGGTGTATACTGTTTAGCTCTATGTAAGATGTCCATAAGACCCATTCAATAGAGTGTCTGAATATACTCCTGCCTTAGTTTCTAATGGTGTCATTTATTGTTTTCACGGATCAATATATTCTCTTTGAACAGCTCTCCTTGGCCAGTTTAACTGGTTGATTTTCACGGAGTCATATAGATATGTTTCTTAAGCTGGGAAAAGTGTTTGTATTGCCTTCAGGTTTTGCTTTCAATTTGCTCACTTTTGACGGACCCAAATCCTGATGACCCCTTGGTGCCGGAGATTGCTCACATGTACAAGACAGACAGAGCTAAATACGAATCAACTGCCAGGAGTTGGACTCAGAAGTATGCCATGGGTTAGAACATTAGCTATAAGGGCCTGAGTCCATGTAAAAAGAATTCATGTGCCTGTTCTCTCTCCTCTCCCAATCAACAAAGTGTAGAATAGCATTAAATGTTGTCCTCTCCAAGAAAAAAGAGATGCTTTGAATATTTTTATATGGATTCTAACATTTTAAGAAATCTGGGAAGTGTTTATTTATCTGGTTTAGGATTGCAGCTTTGATTTTGACGATATATGTAAAACTTTTAACAGCTTCTGTATTTAATTTCCAGTTGTGTTTGTTACTTTAGATAAACACTTTATAACGTGTGAGAACTATCCTTCCATCCGCTGAGGTGGGATATTTTCATCTTCTTATTATCTAGTTTGTCTAACCATGCACAAGTACTGAAAGGTTGAAGAAAAATCTTGAAGCAGATAAATGAGCCTGGACCGCAGTAATTTAATGTTTGTACTGTACCATCTTTTACAAACTGATCAGGTATGGTTTTCGTTCTTCTGTTTTTGTGCTAACATTGGTTTTAATAGATTAGCTTAGATCCTGTCACCTCTGCTGGTAACTTTTGCTTTTCTGGTGGTGCATGTATGTGTTCTGGTCTTCAATATTTGTCCTTTCGATGATTAAGCATTGTCCCACAGAAGCTATCAAATTATATTTCAAGGCTGGTCATGGCAATTTTGAAAGTGATGGTTGTTCCCATCTGGGCGTTCTCCATCTAGTTGATTTTAAACCTGAGATGTCATTTACCAAACTCAATCATTGAAGCCAAATGTTATATGATCCAATTCATTGAACTGACTCTTCCCTAAGTTTCAGTCATGTCTTTGTCGCAGTGAGTGTATCCATATGAAATGATAAAATACCTCTGAAGGCGAAAAAGGGGGCCCTCTAATCAAAATATCAATTAACAAAATTGTACCACACCTCCTGGTAAATTCAGTTTCAGTTTCTCCTATGAGGGACCTTAACCTTATTAAGAAACTAGGAGGGAAATCCGAAAATAATGTGCACCGAAAAATTAGTAGACATTTTTTTTTTTTAATTGACAATAACAATAACATTAGAGAATCACCACCAAAAGGTTGTGGTTGCTCCTCCCTTGACTAAAGGTCTCGAGTTCGAGTCCCGGATATGGAAAAATCCTTGATAGGGAGCGCTTCTCCCGAATGGGGCCCTACGCGGCGCGAATGTCGGACTCCAATGCAGGTATCAGATACCGAGTGAAAAACCCAAAATAAAACATTAGAGGATCAGGGAAGGGGCAATAGGAACAGTTAAAATTCAGCTTACTTTTATTGTTTGAGAGACTTTACATGTACTATTAATCTGTAAGCGTTGGTGTTAAATTACTTTTGTTTATATATCTCTGCACTCATCTTCTCTACCCTAGTCTGCAAACGAGTCATTGTAAACCTCTCTTTGGTATATATCCTAGAGTTAAGTGACGGTGTGAAATATATTTATAATTAGGTCATTTTAAATATAGTTGAAGATAAATTTCTGATAAACATTAGTTGGTACATGCCAAAAATGGTGATTGACCTTCTATCACATGTTTGATACTAACTTACATCCTTTTATTAGATTACTCCTCTGTCATATGTTGAAATATAGATATTACAATTAAGTTTTAAGCATATAAAATATAGTATTAAACTTTCTGGACGGATTTAAGTTTTAAGCATATAAAAGATACTACTTGCTTTGCTAGTTTATGCATTACTGTATTAAGTTTCCATTCAAGTATTGCTTCTTTAAGTAATGAGACACAAATTATATATTAGAGTATTTGTTTAATGAAAGAGCACTTGTTACACATGTACGATGTTCTTTGAATTTGGGACTCTGGTTGTCCTTTTATTCTTAAACTGGTTCTTTTTCTTAAGTCTGCTTTTGCTTGGGGCCCAAGCCTTTTAACTCCAGTACCCAAAAAAAGAAAAGATTTCAGCTATGTATATTGGTAATTTGATATTTGAACCGGACAGTGTACCTTGGCTCTGTTGTCTACGGCTTTTGGTAAACTGTGCAACTGTTTGTCTTCTCGCTGATTTATTGTTTGATAATCTTTAAATTTGATTTCGTTTTTCTTTTCCCTTTTCTGGCTAATCTTTCTGTTTAGTTAAAATATACTATTATATTGAATTCCTTTTATACCTTGGAGTGCAAGCATTAGCAATTAAGACACATATCTTTTAAAAATGGAAGAAATAAAATATGATGTGGTATAACCAATTTAAGTATGCAACAAAATATAAAGGATCCTTTGGTGGTGTCAAGTTGGGAACCGTGCAAAAGCAAGGAAACGTCTCGCTTAAACAATTCAATATGGTAAACCAAATCAACACATGTCTTTCATAAATTCCTGCCAACAACACACACCTATTATTAAACTAAGAAAATAACAACAAAAAACAGGGAACTCTTTCAAAAAATAATGAAATAAAATTGAATATTAGAGAAATATTTCTACGTAGTTAACATAGGAATAAGAAAGCCTCCATCTGGTGCCAGTAGTTTAGGCTTCATTCTCGTGATAATACAGTTTATGTTTTGATTTGTAAACTAATATTTTCTTGGGATAGGAAGATTAGGTGCTTGGTTGACAAGCAAATGATTTAAGTAGCACAAATAATTTATTTAATCGTTTAGTATTCAGTAAAAGGTTTGAGAGATTCCTTAGGAAGTTAGTATTCATTATCGGTAAAATAAAAATCTTAGGTGACCCAATGATTTCACCAACATTCTCATGGTCACGCCTTAATTATATTGATGTAACCACGTCGAAAATAGGTCTAAGACTATAGATTCCAAAAAATAGGTCTAACTATCGAAAGATCTTTAGAAATTCTTTTATAAGATTCCAAATTTCTTACGGGCTTAGGTTTTAATAAAAATGACGCATTCTCATGTCAATGTCATGGTACGTGTTCATAGAGCGTCTCACACTCCAGATCAAGTTTAGTCTGATTTGCCATTAGAGTAACGAGAGATTTTGAAAGAATGATGTGAATAAAAGAAGACATCGGACAATTTCGCTTCTGCTATATTTAATTAATACATTTAACTTTTAGCTCCAAATTAAGTAAAATTTTATGTTTAGAAACTACACAGAAAATACGAACTAATATATATTTTTGTAAGTAAAGTATTTTATTTACCAATTGAAATATTTACAGCACACAGAAAAACAAAGCAAAAAAAAACCTGAAAAGTATTCTTTTTCTTAATTAAATGATATCACAGTAGGGACAGTCAAAAGAGCAAAAGAGACTTGCTGGGCAAGGAGCGGTAGGCGATACTCGATAGGCCATTTAGCAAAGGCCTACACTCCCATGCGGCGATTCGTTTTAACCGCCTTTCATTTGTAAAAGGAAAAACAATTCTTATTAAATAGTATTGATCTAAATTCGATGATAATGATACTTCATATTCTTCCTTGGGTTTTATTAAATAACCCAAATTTCAAATAATGCAATTAATTTCTTTCTTGCTATCATTAACATGCGATTTTTTTTTGGGTTTGATAATAAGAAAATCAGCTCCAAAACATCCTTATTTCAAATTAATTAAAGCTTTCATATTTTAATCTTTTTTCTGAAAAGGACCATCCGAATATCTCAAGAAACTGCACAAGTAAAAGAAAATTACGTAACTTATTAGTTAATGTTAAATTTTGTGAAACTAATTAATAAAAAATACAAAGCAAGAAAATTCCAAAAGGAAGAGAAAATATCGGTATAACAGTATAGTTATTACTTGACTAAAAGACTCAAAAATGGGATCCTCCTCCTTTTCTTCCTCCTATATATCTCTTGATTCTGTTCCATTTCCCCCTCTCTCTCTCACACACACACTTTGGTTTCATTGACTAGTCGTTAAACCTCTCCCTCTTTAATTCATTTCATCATCAGTTACTGTTACACTTTCTCCTCCTTCAAGACTTGTTCTTCCTTTATTTTCTCTCTTCTCCTACTCCCTCTCTCTCTCTCTCTTTCCATTTTTTCATCCACCCCTTTATTTTCTATCATATATATCACCCTTTTCGTTCTCACTCTCCATGTTAAAAAAATGGAAGGAAAATTTTCACAAAGTATCAAGAAGTGTGTAGTCCACAGGTCTATCAGTACTAGGCATGAGAATAAGTTAACTCCAAAAGTTGTTCGGATTTGTTACACTGATTGTGATGCTACTGATTCTTCAAGTGATGACGATTTTGATGATAAAGAGAAAAAACGAGTCAGAAAATATGTTACGGAGATAAGGCTTGAAAAGAAAGTGTTTTGTGGAGATGTGAAGAAGTCATCAAATTTGAGCAAAAAGAAGAAAAAGATGATGGATTTGAAGACAAACGAAAATGTTAAGAAATTTCGTGGGGTTAGGCAGAGGCCATGGGGAAAATGGGCAGCAGAGATTCGGGATCCCGTGAAAAGGACCCGAATTTGGTTAGGCACTTTTGAAACTGCTGAAGAAGCTGCTATGGTTTATGATCAAGCTGCTATTCAAATACGCGGTCCTGACGCTTTGACTAATTTTATGAAGCCGCCAGTGAAAAAAGAAAGTGTGATCACTTCAGTTTCAGATTATGATTCTACGGGGGAGTCTGAAAATCTTTCTTCTCCTACCTCTGTTTTGAGGCACAATGACAATAATATTGGTGTTACTGCTACTAAAATAGTAACCAATGAAGAGATGAAGGATGATCGGAACAGAATGGAATTTGTTATGCAAAATGATCAAAATGGGATTTTGTTAGATGATAATTTGCCATTAATGGATCAATGTTTTCTTAAGGATTTTTTCGATTTCAGGTCTCCTTCTCCATTGATGGATGATGTTTTGCCAGTATTTTGCGACGATATCGACTTTCCGGAAATGGAATTTTTAGATGGAAATGGATTTTTGGATGAAGATTTGGAGTCATGTACGTGGGATGTAAATGATTTCTTGGAAGATCATTGTTGTTGATGGAAATGGAGAAAGTAAGAGTAGAAAGTAAATATTTTTTTTTGGGTAAGTGATTAGATTTTTTGAAGCTTACATGTTTAACATGTAAGGAAAGTTTTTAGTGGAAATTCTTGGTGCATAATTATGATTTGGTTCAATAAATCTATGGTTTTTGCCTTCATTAATCGTGTAAAGTAATTTAATGTCTAGTCTTCATCCATCGTGTCAAAAGTAGGCGTGAGGCCATGCAACTATGCTAAGTTATTTAAGAATTTTGTGGTATTTTTATATGTTCCCTTTTGTTTGTTTATTTGTTTCCTTTTATTTTGAATAATGCCATTATTGATAATTATAAATTACGAACTACTAATGGGAACTATTCATGTGCCATAAAAGTAGTATTTTTGTACCCAAAAAATGTACTCCTAACAAGTATTTAAAAGAGAATTGATATGTTATTTAATCTCTTCAGATAAAAATGGATTTTTTATTTGGTTCAAAAAAATTTCTACACCAAATAATGGTGGATCTAGAGTATAGATTCTATAAGTTGTAAGTTGCGAGAATGTATTCTAAAATGTATATCTATCACTTTTAATTCTAAAATGCTATGTCTAACATTATTTATATTTATTGTTCTATTATACATAAGGCTCGATTCCTAAATAGTATGTACTACTTACTACTTATATTTTTTCCGAACTTGGAGACCATAATATATGAATCTATCACTGATGTACACCGAGTCAACTTTTTTTCACTTAAAATTAAGTATAAAATTAATAAATTAACAACTGCTGAGTGATGAAGTAGGTGAACAAAAAATCTCAGGATTTATAAGTCAAGATCTTTGATGTCAATTAATTATAAAAGAGCAGTAGTAAAGTCTACTGCGTTTGTACTTTTCCTGTAATGGACGTGTGGGGTTTACACAAGACGGCTTTGTAATGATCATGTTGTATATTCTAAAATGTAAAATGAACACCCTTTGTGCTATAGCTAGAGATTTGGCGCCTCTTAACTAACTTGTACCATAACTAGTTAATTAAAATAGGGTAAATACAATAGAATTGGAATGCGTGTATAGAAACCAAAGAGCATGTAGTCCCAAGAAGAACATAATAATAAACACAAATTGAGAACTTTGTGGCAGCACAAACAAATGGTCTCTTCTGCAGCCTTTGGCACCTGCATTTGCAGTCTTTCATGCATAGGACTTTTTAATTTTGACTTTGACGCCCAATTGCTTTTCTTCTTCTGTTGCCGTTTTTTCTTTTTTTAAATTTTATAAGTTTGGTTATTTAGAAAAATTAAATAAGAAAATGAGAAGAGTAGATTCTCTTAGTAAAATATGACACACTAGTTTCTTCTCCAGTCAAACCAATCTGTGCTATAATAAGGTTCAAAGTTAAGAATAAAAATCTAACGCTATCAAAAAATAATACCATAGTCCTCTATTAAGATAGAAGCCTTTTTTTGCAAATTTTACTAGCTAGAGATAAAAGTAAGTTTGTTACACAATAGCTAGGAAAGAAACACAATAAGATTGAAAGCGATAGCAGAGTGTTTGAGGGACAGTATGTAAACTAGTAAGTAGTTTTCCAAAATCCAACTTGTTCTTCACGTTTAGGGGTTTCTTTGGTTCTTGCATCGTGTGCAAATAGCTAAATATCACATTAATTATAGGCGGAATATATTTAGTGCCCTTAAACTCATCAGTATATTTTATTTAGATACTTGAACTAAGACATGTTCCAATTGATCATCTAAACGGTACATGATAAAGTGTTCCTATCAAATACTTCCAACTAAAATGTTGGAAAAGCAGATGCGCATATTCTCAAGTGCCTATTATGAATATTTTATTATGTTTTCAGGTGAATATGCCTCATTTCGAGTGTCTAAATAAAATATATTGAGAAATTTAAGGGGTTGTCGCGATATGTCGTCTTAGTTAAACAATTATTAATTGAGTGATTCAAATTCTCTTGACATTTGAGATCTATTGTGATTAATTAACCTTGTGAAAAGAGAAAAATAATATACTACTTGGGTTATAAATTGATTTAAACAACAATTACACCTAATTAAGAGTATGTTAAGATTTTCTTATATGAGGCCTAATTATTATGCGGCTCCGTTTAAAATGAGAATTTAAATTGACATGCTCTTGAAAAAGAAGGGGATAAAAACAAAGATTGATTGAGATGGAAATGGGAGGGAAAGGGACGTGTGCAAGATTACAATTGGTCCCACAGAAACCGACCTTTCTGGGTACAACAGTGAATGAAGATTATATGCATAACAGGTTGTATCTATAATGCCTGAATAAATGTTGTGGTCAAAACAATCTTCAAATAGGAAATTGCAATAACTTTGCCGCGGGCTGCTTCTTTTTCTTCGCCACTTTCAAAACAATTCGATACTAGTTAGCCCTGCTTTTAATTTTTAATTACCTTCCCACGCACACGCCTTCACATAAAAGATAAGATTTACTGACAATATAAATTTTTTTGATACCCTATTAGTGCAAGGTAACAAATTAGAGTCATTTTTTTGATTACTACTATATCATAAAGTTTGATAGGAAATTACCTGTAGGAGGTCAATTTAACTTAATCCTTATACTATAATTGCATCGAAACCTTTTGATCAGGGAGCAGTTACTGCAGAAATTATGTAAGACGACTTGTGCGGAATTATGAGTATACATACCACTAGTTGAGTTGAGTGGCTTTATTGGAATAGTTATGCCTAATTATTCTGAGCAATTGCACTGCATATATACGTAGGGGGCTGTCCCGTCATTCCGTTTCATGTAAATAAATAACGAATCCTTTCAAATCTTTGTCGGTCTTCTGGTGCTTGCTATATGTGTACTGCTATTCTTCTTCAACCTTTCCTTCATATCCCTTAAATACACCAAAGAGAAAGTAAAGAAAACGTACAAGTTGCATATTGGTCAAATCTAACGTTAAAAAGCATTAAAAGGTTGAAAGACAAATTGAACAAACAGCTGTAGTAAAATTTAAATCCTCTTTAATTTACTGTGGTCCAAAAGCTAAATACTGAGAATGCTATATATATACCTAGTGGTGAATCCCATTCAACATTAATATCCCAACAAAAAAAATTTGGATTGCTGTAAACAAGTGCAGCGTGCTGCATGCCTACTTATACGAATCGAGAATGGACCCACCCCTCAGTCCTAACATTTAGGTTGAGTTTAACTTCTAACGGTGTCAAATATTTATATGATCATATATATCACTTAAAAAGTAATTGAAGGTAATTCTATTTAATAATTAACAAATGATAAAAAAATTTGCTATAGTAAAATTAAATTAGATCGACGATATATACAAACTTTTTTACATTGTCAATGTGAATCTGTAAGTCCTATTCATTAGACGTACACGTTTTTATAGGTCTTACACTCACAAGGCAAAGCTATAGAGAAGCCGCCACTCGTTTAGCCCCCGTTTTCAAGACAAGTGTGATGAGGCTGTTCGTAATTAGTAGTTACAGGGTTCTTCTGGGTGAGCACTTGTTAAAAATTGAACTATATAATTTTCTAGGCAGTGAATACATTAAAGAAATATATGATAATCTAGAGCTAGTTGACCTAGCTATATTTTGAAAATTTAATTTTAGTTATTCAAATTTTTATCATCATACAGTATTTAATTTATTTCTAGCCTATTCGCGTATTCTTTGCACCTATATCAATTTTTTTGAAAGTTTATTTCTCAACTTTAGTAATTGAATTACCAGTTGGTCTCTTTCTTTCTTAACTAAGTTAATCGGGTCGCTAACTTTACTCTAATCTTGATTTCAGTTCTCTTCTCTCTACTCCAAACCAACTTTTTAATCTATTGAGCCAATTCAAGTGACTCAACATTAATTAAGCTTTCAAAGTTGCAATTTTATGGCTGCAATATGATTTCGTGTACTAGTGTCTTAGCTGCAGACCCCTAAATTATGAATTCACCACATGTTGTTTTCCATTATGAAGTTTTATATAAAATCCAAAGGATGAATCATAGTGGGGCAGTACCTACATGTTAAATAAGTTCTTTGTACAGTTTCATTCAAACATTTTGGACCCCTCTCCATATTTTTGTTAGGTAAAGAAAGCATACAGCCAAAAAAGAAAAATACAAAGAAAAGAAAGCATATAGCCACGCAACAAGGCAGAGGCTTAATTTTCTCTTTTGACAGGGAAAAATGAAGAAATTTCATCTCAAATTGTCTGTAAGAACAACGGTGTTATAAGAGTCTCTTCCTTCAATAAAATCATCCTTACATCGGGAAAATTAGTTTTAAGTGCAAATTGTTGGCAAATACTTTAATAAGAATAGTCTTATATAATCTCTAAGATTAACATTTATGGTAATATTTTGATGAATAATTAATCTCGCACATAATTATGTATACTTACGTTATAGCCGACCCATTTAGTCGGGTCATATATTATCACACGTCCATTAATTATTGAAATAACCCACGTAAAATAGTTACAAAATAGAAATTAGTAGACTGATTTATCCGTGGAGTAATGGTTTGTCGAATGTTCTAACGGCTTACCACTATACGTATATACGGTTCTAGCCTTTTCCTTAGAGAAGACGTGAGAGAAGAAAAAAAGTTAAGTTTTTCGTTAGAAAAATAGTTTTTGAGAAAGTTTATATACAAACTTTCATAAATATTTACTTGGGCAATAGAAAAACTGTTCTTATCTGTCTCATGGGCTTATAGATTAAGAATGAAACTAATAACATAGGCCAGAGTTGACTACTACTCGTGGTCAACAATCTTGAAGGATTAATATATTAGCACTACAAGAAAATAGGCTCTTTGTGACGATTAGAGTTGCAGGCAAAAGTCAGCAGTTTCTTTGGGCAATGTTATGCCAAGAAAGGCAATGTCATTGATATTTACCGTTTTTTCTCAACTTTGAGATTCAAACACAAAACTAAGTGCCAGAAATTTGGGTTTTCCAAAGACGTGATTAAAAATTGTAACTTAGAAATGACAACCGATCCCCAGAACTCCTCAATTGACAGATGATAAGTGGTAATATAGATTCTTGAATTTTGTGGTCATTATTAGTATACCAACTTCCATTTTGAGCCTTTTGCATACGAAATATTGAAAGGTGAATGCATGTGTGGGGCATGAACAGCTAAGGTTTTCAGCTGCAGATAAAACTTGCCTTTGAAGGAATAACACATGAAAAAGGGTAAAAAGAAAAGAGTAAACAAAATGATAAGGTTAAAAACACCAGATGCAGACCACTAAAGTGCCCACGAAAGTACGTACCCTACCTTAAAATTTCAAATGGTCACAAAATTCCCCAACCAAAAGAGAAAGAAAATCCACTAGAAAATCCGAAATACAAAGACAAGACAACATTCCAAACTACAAATTAAAATGAAATGATTGACTGGGGCATCTTTGCTTTACTTTACTACAAAAAAAATTCACATTCTGATTTTTCTACGTGATATAGAGTTTATTATGAAATCCATTAAGGACGAAGAAGATAGAGTTTTGTTTGATAAGGGGCTTATTCGTCGGAGATAGCAGATCTACTTCCATAGTCTCTTGAACAAGGAGGGAGACAAAGCATTGTACTGGGTGATTTGGAACTCTCCCGGAGTCGTTGTGACTTTGGGTGTTGTAGGCGGATTAGAGTTGATGAAGTTGAGGGGGCTATGCGTAATTAAGATGAGCAAGGGCAAAGAGATCGGACCGGATAAAATCCCGGTGGAGTTCTGGAAGAGTGCGGGCAAGGCAGGCTTGGAGTGGCTCACTAGGTTATTTAATGTTTAGAACGAAGAAGATGCTCCCATGAGTGGAGGTGGAGCACGATGGTTCCTGTATACAAGAACAAGAGTGATATCCAAAATTGCAAAACTATCGGGGTATCAAGTTACTTGGCCATACTATGAAAGTATGGGAGAGAGTGGTAGAGCTAAGGGTGAGGAGGAATATGTCTATTTTCGAGAACTAGTTTGGGTTTATGCCGGGGCGTTCGACTACAGAAGCCATCCACCTTGTTAGGAGATTGATGGAGCAGTATAGGGAGAGAGAAGGACTTGCATATAGTGTTTATCGACTTAGAAAAGCGTACGATAAAGTTCCGGGGGAGGTTTTGTGGAGATGTTTGGAGGCTAGAGTTGTACATGTTGCCTACATTAGGTTGATTAAGGACATGTATGATGGAAAAAAGACCCGAGTGAGGATGGTGTATGGGGACTCAGACTATTTTCCGGTTATGTTGGGGTTGCATCAGGGATCGACACTCATCCCTTTTTTGTTTGCTTTGGTGATGAACGTACTGATGCGCTACATCCAAGGGGAAGTACAGTGGTGCATGCTATTTGAAGATGATATTGTACTGATTGACGAGACGCGAGACGGTGTGAACGCGCAGTTAGAGGTATGGAGGCAGACCCTGGAATCTAAAGGTTTTAAATTGAGCAGGACTAAGACAGAATACTTGGAGTGTAAGTTCAGTGGCGAGACTCAAGTAGGGTTAGGGGAGGTGAGGCTGGACTCACAGGTCATCCCTAGGAGAGGGAGTTTTAAGTACCTTGGGTCTATTATTCAGGGAGATGAGGAGATTGATGAAAATGTCACACATCATATTGGGGTGGGATGGATGAAATGGAAACTCTCTTTTGGTGTTTTGTGTGACAAGAAGGTGCCACTGAAACTTAAGGGTAAGTTCTACAGAATGGTAGTTAGACCAAGGATGTTGTATGGGACTGAGTGTCAAGATCGCTCATGTCCAAAAGATGAAGCACTACTAGAAACACACATTTTCCCACAGAAAAATTGTTAGTTGCAATTCCCACCAAAACTCAGTGGGAAAAATGAAATTTCTTTTCTAGAAAAAAACAATAACGTTTCCCATTGACTATCCGTGGGAACGTTTTGGCGCAAAAATGCGCATAATTTAGTTCATTATGATTCTGTGAGAAAAGTCATTAAAAAAATAATTATATAAAACTAAAAAATAATTTTAGGGAAAAAACTGGAAAAATAAAAAAAAACGTTTTAAATATTCCAACAGATTCCGTGTGAACGAAAAATTTTGAATTTTTTATTTTTGTGTTTTACGAAAAAGTTTTCCCACAGAGATTTCCCAGGGAAGTAGTGGAAAAGTTTTATTATTATTCACATAGCCTTTTAGTTTTCTCTTAGTCTATTTCGTGTTTTCTCCCTTTGTCTTTCCACTCCAACGACGAATTCTTCACCTTACTCCATTCCCAGGTAAGTCTCGCTCTCTCTCTCTCTCTCTCTCTCTCTCTCTCTCTCTCTCTCTCTCACCCTTTCCTTTTTCGATTTTGATTTTTCAAAACTTAGGGATTTTATGCTATTTCAAACCCTAGGTTTGAACAAATTTATTGTTGTTCTCTTGTGCATGTATAGTCCAATTAAACCGAAGTCTTTATTTGTTTTGTCTTAGAAACAATGAATTTCTTAAAAGACAATATTGGGTTGGTTTATTCTTGTTGGTTTGGTCTATTTTTCAGATCTATTTTTCTTATATGGGTTAGTGCTATACATTTACAGGCTTTCTTCACAAACATGGAGAAATTAGAAAGATTTCTAAGTTGCCCATGTCAAAATGAGGAATATTTTCATCCTTGAGAACTGTAAAATAATGTAGCCTTCATTTAAAAGTAGCTACAATTTAACAATGCCAGCATAATCCTGCTAGGTCCACAGACTGCTAAAACAGGTCCAAACTAGAGTACATTTTAAAGACATTCATAACTGTTATACATGATTAATATTGAAATACAGTATAGAATCAGAATCCTATAAACATTTAAAAAAGACAGCAAATAAATTGTTGAATTGAATGACACTAGGTTTGTCATTCTTGCCAGCTTATACTACTGCTATTAGACTTGTTGATTCTGTTTATTGTGTCTCTTAGAGTCATATCAGGCAAGAGGGTGACAACAAGTATATTTCTAGCCCCACATAAACAAATAGAGTTAGAGATAATATGTTCCCTTACACATTTGGCACAGAAACTACTAAAAGTTGAAGAAGCAACGTCATTAGACTTTGTCGGAGGCTTCACTTTCTGTAAAAAAAAAAAAAAAAAAAGAAGTTATAGAAGGCTACAAATTGTTGCTAATGAATTTGCAATCATATTGTTTCTCATTTTGACACATTGTTTAGGTATAAGTGTTTGTGACACAATTGTTGCCAATAAATTTGCAACCAAATTGTTTCTCATTCTGACACACCGTTGATTTACTTTGTTTTTGAAGTTTAAGTGTACAAATTTAATGTTTTAGTCCCTGTTTCTTGCTCGTTGATTTTACGATTTACTAATATGTTGCTCATACTGAATAAAATGAAAGAATTATAAACCTAATTTAACAAGCTTAAAGACATTATATTGGAATATCTTTTTAGAATGTCTAAGTTTATATTAGAATATCTTTTTGGAATGTTTTTCAGATTCTTTTAAAAGTGCATGAATAAGGGTGGGTTTGAATTTGTTCACAATAATCTAAAAATATAGATTTTCCTTGAATTGAAAAAAGAAAAAAGAAAAAGAATAGTTACTAATATTTTTTAGAATCAAAGAGGAGAAATTAATGAGTTCATGGCTTATTTCATTAGGTGCTTGACTGTGTCTATTTGAGAATGATTCAATCATTTGAGTTCTTGTCTTAGCTTAACGTTTTCATTTAATTTTCATTGTTTATAGGTGTTTCGTTCTTTAGCAGTTAAAGGAGATCGACCCTTTTGTTACTTTGAAATCATTGCACAATTCTTAATTTTCCTTCAACAGGTGATTCTTCCTCCTCCAAGCATGCTTGCATTTGGGTTTCTTTAGCTTTTTTCACTCCTGTTTGTATTAAAGTTGTAACCTTTTATATTTATTTACTTTATTTCAACAACCATCACCCAAATACTTGCATTCCCTTTTGAGTTACCTATGCTATAATTATGGGTTTGTGTTTTGATTCCTTGACAGAAAAACATAAAATGTAAAAGATCAGAAGAAAGCAATGGTACACTTGTTTTACATATAATCCAAATTGATTAGACAATGTTAAAAGAAGACTATGTTAAATGTAAAGATTTAGAACTTTTAAAGTTTAAGGATCAGTCTTGCTGTGTTAGTGAAATTTTTTTGAGGTCCACTTAGTAGATGGTGAAAGTATTAAGTTTTATCTGAATAATTCTAAGCAAGTTGCATTTTGTTTATGGTAGTGTCACAACCCAATAATCTGCCGTGATGGCGTCTAACATGGAACTAGGCAAGCCGACAACTCAATTATTTTCAGCAACTTTAAATTTAAGATGAGCTAAAGCAGGTTTAATTTAAGCTCTAATAAATTGGATAAGATCAAACTAAATACGAAAAATCTGCAAAATCTGGGTGTCACCGAGTACATGAGCATCTATATATAATAACATAGTATGGTACACTGTCCGGAAAGTAAAACTAAATACATAAAACCAAGAGATAGGGAAAGGAGGATCAAGGTCTGCGGATGCCAAGCAGCTACCTCGATGATCTCTGAACAGGTAGATTCCACGATCAACAACCGCTGTGCCCGAAAATGCTTGAATCTGCACACGAGGTGCATGGTGTAGTGTGAGTACAACCAACTCAAGAAGTATCGCAAATAAACAAGGCAAGGTAGAGAAGCTTAATATGTTGAGGTCACTAGTTAAATCAGTACAATTCTATCCTTTTTGATTAATATAGTATAAGATTTAAATCTAGCTCATAAGGCTTCGTGATACGAATATTCGTGTGTGCATGTGCATTGGTTCTCAAATACCTTGCTCAACAGTATTATGGCGTGCAGCAGAAAGAAAATAAGTAAATCAGATAAATGATCAAGAAAATACAAGTTTCACATACTGCACAGACAACTCACGTGCTAACAATAGAATCTGCACGGACAACTCAAAGATCTATATATAATATATTATATTAAACTCTAATTTTTTTACTGTATCCTAAAATCTGACATAAAAGATCAAAGCTAAACCACATGCTCACTGTTACGCGACGCCTTCCTGAAGTTCCTTGGAAGGGCAACGTAAGGCTAGGCAACCGATGTCTGTCCGATTACCGTCCGCCAACTGAGGTCCCCTCCGCACGCTAGACTAGATTGTCAGTGCCGTGCGGGAAAACCAAGATCGTAGGCAACGAGAGAATTGAAAGCTTGTAGAAAGAATTGTGAAAAGAGCTTGCTTGCATTAAATGAAGGCTATTACAAAGGCTACGCGGTGTCGAGGGGGCGAGACACCAGTACAGAGAATTGATTGCTTGTTTGAAAGTTTGCATGCTGATACCCCCCTAATAATGCTTAAAATAAAAAAACCAAAGTTACAGGAGTAGACCTAAGAAAGCTGTAAAATCATACTGAAATAAAATAAAGTAAATCTATTCTATATTTACAAAGAAAGGGACTTAGTTTTCTACAAGGTAGAAACTAGTCCGTCAGCAGCAACTTGTGTCATTCGGCTCAGGGTCCGCACGCGGCGCTATTGGCATCTGCCTGTGGCTGGCATTGGTGCTGGCTATCAGTGGGGCGACAGGGGCGCTTGCGCGCATGTCACTTGGAGTGGCCAAGACCACGGGGCCGACCGTGGCGCGAGGCGTTGGGAGGCTTGCCGGGACGCCACGGGGCGCGTCCAAGGGGTCATGGGGCATGGCTGGAAATCCGCCCATGACATTCTCCCCCACCTGAGTTGGCGACGTCCTCGACGCCTTACTTGCAAGATAATCTTCAATTAGGTTCTTGAAGGCTTTGAGGTTTGTCCCTCTCTCCCAAGTATTCTCCTCTGCATCGCGTCCCTGCCATTTCACCAAGAACTCTTGGTGATCTTTTCTGGAGGCATGAATCACTCTATCGTCAAGGATAGCTTCGCACGCCTTTTTCCAGCTGAATTAGGACCCCGAATGCTGGGGATTGTGAGTTGGCTCCATGCAGGATCCTCCGTGTCTTCCCGAAAGGGCTTTAGGAGACTGACATGAAAGACAGGATGAATCTTCCACCAAGCTGGGGTATCCACCCGGTATGCCACTTTCCCAATGCGTTTGATGATGGACAAGGGTCCAATATATTTCTGCAACAAAGCGAGGGTCATGGACTCCCGCAAATAAGTATCTCTTTGGGATTTTGACCATCACTTTGTCTCCTACTTGGTATTCAACAAAGCGACGATTTTGATCCGCATGCCTCTTCATCCGGTTTTGGGCTTTGACTAGATAGCTCCGCACTATCTCCAGGTTTTGCTTCCACTCCCTTGAGAAACTAGCAGCTCGGGGAGATTTTGCCATGTTTGGAGCATTCACAGTGTGTGGGAGTAGGGGTTGCTGTCCGGTAACAATTTCAAAAGCGCTCTTGTTGGTACTAGAGCTCTTTTGGGAATTGAAGCACAGCTGAGCAGCATCCAAAAGCTTCACCCAATTTTTCTGTGAGCCAGTTACGAAGTGGCGGAGATATTCCTCCAACATGCCGTTAAACCGTTCAGTTTGGCCATCAGACTGTGGATGGAAGCTGGAACTGTGACTTAGCCTTGACCCAAGGCACTTGAAGAGTTGCGTCCAGAAATTGCTAGTGAAGCGCGAGTCGCGATCACTAATGATCTCTTTTG
>MCJB01048506.1:0-33661 GCA_002018475.1 Nicotiana obtusifolia
CAGTATTATCTCCCGGCTTTCTAATGAATTCGCCATGACCGATCTAGGTCAGCTCCATCATTTCCTTGGCATCACAGTTACCCGAGATAATCAATCTTTGTTTCTCGGTCAGTCACAGTATGCCCGGGATATTCTACACCGGGCAAGTATGACGGCTTGTAAGCCTTGCCACACTCCTGTTGATACCAACTCCAAGCTTAGTGCTATTGAAGGGGAATTATTATCAGATGGGTCTCTATACCGCAGCATAGCCGGGGCATTACAGTATCTTACAATTACTAGGCCAGACATCTCTTATGCGGTTCAACAGATTTGCCTTTTCATGCACGCACCAAGAGAGCCACACCTTGCTTTCATGAAACGGGTCTTGAGATACATTCATGGCACTATAGATCTCTGTCTTCGGATTTCAGCATCTCCTGATCATACTTTGGTCGCCTACTCTGACGCCGACTGGGGGGGATGCCCGGATACTAGACATTCTACATCAGGCTATTGCATATTTCTGGGAAACAATCTCATCTCTTGGTCGTCAAAACGACAACCTACCATATCCCGGTCCAGTGCTGAAGCCGAATATAGGGGGTAGCAAATGCCGCAGCTGAAGCTACATGGATCCGTAATTTGCTTCTTGAGCTTCATGTTCCGGTCCTCAAAGCTACGGTAGTTTATTGTGACAACGTCTCAGCCGTTTATTTGTCAGGCAACCCCGTGCAGCACCAGCGTACCAAACACGTAGAAATGGATATTCACTTTGTTCGGGAGAAAGTTCAGATCGGTCACATTCGAGTTCTTCATGTGCCGTCTTCATCATAGTATGCGGACATCTTTACTAAAGGACTCCCGAGATACGTATTTGACTCGTTTCGATCCAGCTTAAACGTTTCAGCCTACCCACGTTCAAGCTGAGGGGGGCTATTAGGAGAATATATTTTATATTAGGAAAGTATATTTTATATTAGGAGAATATATTTTATATTAGGAAAGTATCTTTATTATTCTATATCTTCCATTGATTTGATTTAGTTCCTATACTAATCCCTATTGGTCTTTGATTTGTATTCTAGCACTATAAATAGGGATCATGTAAACCATTGAGAATCAATAAAGAAAGATCATATTCCTTCAAATATAACAAATTTAACCAATAAAAGTCATGATGATCAACAGCTGTCATAAAGAATAGGAAGGGCGGCATAACTATAGATTAGCCTCTATTGAACGAGCTCAACTTTAAAAAGGTCAAAAAGGATTAGACCAAATAAATCATGTAAATATGCTTAACTTATAATTCATAAATGTCACATGAAATAAAGTAATTAGAAAATTCAGTGAAGAAAATACTCAGATCTGTTTGAAAATCCTTTTTTTAATTAATTTTATTGTATTTAGGTTATCAAATTAACTGAAAACAGTTTTACACTTTTTCCGAAAGATTTCATGAAACTAACGCCGACTTTTAAGAAAATAAAAATAAAAATATTGCAAAGTGAGAGACTTTGTATACCATTGTAGGTGTGATTGGATAGACAAATTCTTTTATTCTTACCTTCTTCTTTTCGTTTTCGTTTGAGAGGGAGAATTAGGAAGGAAATTATAAGGTAAAGAATTGAACCCTCGTCAGTATTAGATTCTTCACTATTTTTAACTTAAAATTTAATTCAAACTTAAACTTTTCAGTACGAAGCACTTTACCTATTAATCAACTAATTTGGCATAAGTACAAACTAATCATCAAATAAACATTGTATATAACTTGCAACAACTTCCTTTTAAATTTCACCTTTCAATTTGAAATAATTTTTTTTAATTTATAATTTCAACTTAATATTATTTAAGTGCCTACTAAATTATATACTATATTAAAAGAATGAAATCTCTTAGCGAAAAATCTATTTTTGTCCTTTAAAATCATATTTTACATTAATCAAAATTGTCATTTAATTTACTTTTCTAATATTCAAATTATTTCTTATTTAAATTATGTATGAAATTCTAACATTTAGACCTCTAAGATAAATTAAACTTTACTTTACATAAATAAAATAAATAAAATTAAAAACCAAGATGTTCACCCCATGAAAGAAATAAAAATTTATTTTCGAGGACCAATTATCCTCAAGGAGGTCCATTATATTGTTAGTATAAATTTTTAATATGAAATTATATATTTGTAATCTTCCGTAGTGTTTCTTAAATATTTTTTGGACAAAGAATATAACGAGGTTGATATCAAATTTAAAAAGTATGTTTTATACTTACGTGCACATACATTGCTACAACAAAATTATGAATGTCATTTTTGGTTTTTACGATTTGGCCGTTTATGAGCACGCTTATAGGTATACCAAAATAAAAAAGCCGATAAAAATTTCGAGCAACATACGAGAAAATTATTTTAGTTGCAATTTTCTCAGGAAAATTTAAAAAGTAACAATAAGATTTTCTTTTAAAACAATCACACTTACTTTTAAAAACTTAGAACTAAAATGAGAATTGGTCATAAATACACAAGAAAATTAAAATACTACAAGATCCATGAGAATTGATTGAAAAAATAAATTATAATTCTTTTAATATGAATTTTATATTTTATTTCGTTTTGGATACTATTAACGTGTTCTGTTAGTTAGTTAACGTCGCTATTTGTGTCTTTTATAATGAACATAAGAATACATAGCTCTAAAGAAAAATTCAAAAAACTCCTAAATCTTCGAAGTTAGAGGGTCTTATTGAAACTAAAAAAGATGGGTGATAACTTACGAAATTAAAGTATTGAAATTATAAATTTAAAGTAAATTTTGCATTGAATATATTGAGTAAGATGAGTAAGGACTTCAATGGTACAACGTTTCTCCTTTTCGGTTAACCAAAATGGATCAATAATTATCATTTTTGTTATAAATATATTATATTATGGATGTTCATTTAGTACTTCGTTGCAAATAAGCTTCCTGAAGAAGCTTATCTATATGAGACTCCGCCGTAAATATGTTTATCCATTTAGTACTCTATTGGAAATAAGCCTCCTGAAGAAGCTTATCCTTTCGGTACGCCGTTATGGATAAACATCACCCCCGGTAGAAGATTATCTATATCTGGTACAATGAGCTTATCCTTTCGGTACTCCGTTATGGATAAACATCACCCCCAGTAGAAGATTATCTATATCTGGTACAGTACCAGCTTACAAGCAGCTTACACATCAACTTTCTTTCTTCTACAAATAGAGGAGATTTCAGTTCACTATGTACATAAGCTTGAAGTTTGAATAATATACCGGTTTCTCTCTATACTTGTCTTTACTTTACAGTCTTTATTTTATAACACGTTATCAGCACGAGACTCTGCCATCTCGAGCAAATACTTTGAAAGTGTCAGAGGTACGAACTTTCTTTTTCTAAATAATGTCAAATCTTTCTAAACTTGAATTTGTAGCCCTGGATATATCGGGTAAAAGTTACATGTCTTGGGTGCTTGATGCTGAAATTCATCTTGATGTGATGGGTCTGACAGACACCATCAAGGACAAAAATCAAGCATCAAACCAAGACCGTGCCAAAGCAATGATATTCCTATGGCATCATCTTGATGAAAGCTTGAAAATGGAATATCTCACTATTAAAGATCCAATCATACTATGAAATAATTTAAAAGGTAGATATGACCACCTGAAGATGGTCGTTCTTCCACAGGCACGTTATGATTGGACTCATCTAAGGCTACAAGATTTTAAATCTATCAGTGAGTATAATTCTGCTATGTTCTGAATTATTTCCCAATTGAAATTATGTGGTGATAATATTACTGATCATGATATGCTGGAGAAAACTTTCACCACTTTTTATGCCTCGAATATGCTCCTGCAGCAGCAATATCGAGAGATGGGATTCAAAAGGTATTCTTATAGCCGAGCAACATAATGGACTATTAATGAAAAACCATGAAAGCCGACCTACTGGTTCTTGTCCATTCCCTGAAGTAAATGAGACGAACTTCCACCAAGCTAAGCATGGAAGAGGACGTGGCCCTAGTCGTGGTCATGGCCATGGTCGGGGAAGAAACTCTAGTCATGGTAATAATAATGCACCCAAGAACTCTCCTCACCACCAGCAGTGAAAAAGGAAGAAACAAAAGCATGAAGCAGTGCAAGCAGCAAAGGCAGAAAATGCATGCTATTGATGTGGAGGAAAAGGGCACTGGTCACATACCTGTCGTACGCCAAAGTACCTGGTTGAGCTGTATCAAGCCTCCCTGAAGAAGACAGAGAAAAATGCTGAAGCAAATTTTATTTCTGAAGATAATTTAGACTTCATGCATTTGGATGTAGCTGATTACCTTGCACTCCGGAAGGAAAATCAAGTCATGTGATCGGTGATAAATCTATAAAATATAAATATTTTAATTTTTATTGTTTGTAATAGATAATATGGTTACGTAATTGTTGTACATAAATAAAAGTTATGGTTTGATAATGATATTTACTATCATATTTATTTTGTTTATGTCATTTTGAAGAATATGGATAATCCTCTAATTATGTTTAGATTAAAAACCAATCATGAAGATATTTGGATAATTGATAGTGGAACAACTCATGCTTTATTCAAAGATCAGAAATACTTTTCTTATTTGCATAAGGAAAAAGCAAATGTTTCAACAATTTCTGATAATATAAGTTTGATTGAAGGCTCCGGAAGAGCCACTATATTTCTGTCTAAGGGAACAAAACTTATAATAGACAATGCATTATTCTCCTCCAAGTCCCAAAGAAACTTGTTGAGTTTTATAGATATCCGCCGAAATGGGTATCATGTTGAGATGATAGATGAAATGAATATGGAATATCTTTGTATTACAAAGAATGTTTCTGGCCAGAAGTGCATTGTAGAAAAGTTACCAACTTTATCTTCTGACTTATACTATTCAAATATTAGTACAGTTGAAACATACTCTATCGTAAACCAGAAGTTTACTGATTTAAATATTTTTATGCTTTGGCAAGGCAGTTTGGGCTATCCTGGATCAATAATGATGAGACGAATTACTGAAAATTCGAGTGGGCATCCATTAAAGAACTTGAAGATTCTTACAAATAATGAATTTTCTTGTGATGCTTGTTATCAAGGCAAAATGATCACTAGACCATCACCAAAGAAGGTTGGCATTGAATCCCCTACCTTTTTAGAACATATACATGGGGATATATGTGGACCTATTCATCCACCAAGTGGGCTGTTTAGATATTTTATGGTCCTAATAGATGCATCTTCAAGATGGTTTCATGTGTGCCTACTATCATCTTGCAACCTGGCGGTTGCAAAGCTATTAGCCCAAATAATTCGATTAAGGGCATAATTCCTAGATTATCCTATAAAGGCTATCCGCCTTGATAATGCTGGAGAATTCTCATCTCAAGCTTTGATGATTACTGTCTATCAGTTGAGATAAAAGTTGAATATCTTGTAGCTTATGTTCATACTTAAAATGGCCTTGCAACGTCATTTATTAAACGCCTGCAATTGATGGCAAGACCACTATTTATGAAAACAAAATTGTCCACTACTATCTGAGGCCATGCTATCTTGCATGCAGCATCACTTATCCGTCTCAAGACAGACACATTATAATAAATATTCTCCGTCATAATTAGTTTTTGGTCATGAACCAAATATTGTCCGTCTACGATTTTTTGGATATGCTGTATATGTGCTAGTAGCACCACTATAGCGCAGTAAGATGCGCTTGCAGAGAAGGTTAGGAATATATGTTGAGTTTGAATCACCCTCTATTATTTGCTATCTTGAACAATTGACCGGAGATTTATTTACTGCTCGATTTGTAGATTGTCAGTTTGATGAAATAAATTTTCTATAATTAGGGGGAGAGAAAAAGGAATTCAAAAGAGAAATTGTGTGAAAAGTTTCATCATATCCTATTTTGATCCACGTACCCCTATATGTAATCACGAGGTCCAGAAGATCATCCATTTACAAAATATATCAAATTAAATGCTAGACGAGTTTACTGACTTGAAAAGAATAACTAAGTCACATATCCCTGCAGAGAATGTGCCTATCCGAATTGATATCCCAGCAGGACCATCTCCTAGCATGAGAGCTAGTGAACCTAAAGCACGTTTGAAGCGTGGTAGGCCTTTGGGTTCTAAGGATCGAAATCCTTGAAAAAGAAAATCGACAAATGATCAAAACGATACTATAAAGGGATCCCTTGAAGAGACCCAAGATCTGACTAGTTTTGAGATTCCTAAAGAAATCAATGAACCCGAGACTCAAGTGAGTGAGAAGCTTTTAATAAGTTCTACTGGTGAAGGAATTAATTTAAATGGATCTGAAATATTGGTGGATAATATTTTTGCATATAATGTTGCATTTAACATTATGCAAGATAGTGAGGATCTTGAACCCCATCTGTGGAAGAATGTCGAAAAAGATCTGATTAGTTAAAATGGCAAGAGGCAATTCAATCAGAATTGAACACACTTGCTAACGAAGAGGTCTTTGGACCAGTAGTCCAAACACCTGATCGTATAAAATCAGTTGGTCATAATGGATTTTTGTGCGAAAAAGGAATGATAAAAATGAAATTGAAAGATACCAAGCTCACCTTGTCGCACAAGGATTCTCACAACGACTCGGAGTCGATTTTGATGAAACATATTCACTAGTTATGGATGCCATAACACATCGATATCTCATCAGTTTAGCACTACATGAAAAGCTTGAAATATCTAATGGATATAGTTACAGTTTATTTGTACGGTTCACTTGATAATGAAATTTATATGAAAATTCCTGAAGGATTTAAAATGTCTGAAGCAAAAATATCGGGAAATGTATTCAATCAAATTACAAAGATCTTTGTACGGTTTAAAGCCATCTGGGCGCATGTGATATAATTGCCTTAGTGAATATTTGCTGAAAGAGGGTTACATAAATGATGTTACTTGTCCATGTATTTTTATAAAGAAAATGGCATCAGAATTTGTTATACTTGCTGTTTACGTTGATGACATAAATCTTGTTGGAACTCCAGAAGAGCTCCAAAAGGCAATTGAATATTTTAAGAAAGAATTTGAGATGAAAGATCTTGGAAAGACAAAACTTTGTCTTGGTCTGTAAATTGAACATTTAGTAGACGGGATCTTTATCCATCAATCTGCCTATACAGAAAGGATCTTAAAACGCTTTTACATGGACAAAGAGCACCCATTGTATTGAGTACACCAATTATTGTTCGATCACTTGAAGTGAATAAGGATCTATTCCGACCTCCAGAAGAGGATGAGGAACTCCTTGGTCCCAAAATACCTTATCTTAGTGCGATTGGTGCACTTATATATCTTGCTAATGCTATAAGGCCTGACATAGCATTTTCTATTAATTTACTAGCAAAATATAGCTCTTCTCCTACACGGAGACATTGGAACGAGATTAAGCATATATCGCGATATTTAAAGGAAACTCTTGGTATGAGTTTATTTTATTCTAACAAGGGTAATGTAGATCTTGTTGGTTATGCAAATGCAGGTTATTTATCTGATCTACATAAAACTCGATCGCAAACCGAGTATGTGTTTACATATGTAGGTACTGTCATATCATGGCGCTCCATAAAGCAATCTATTGTTGCTACTTCTTCGAATCATGCCGAGATAATAGCTATTCATGAAGCAAGTAGGGAATGCGTATGGTTGAGATCAGTGATTCATTTTATTCAAGAAAAATATGGTCTGAAATGTGATAAAAGATCCACAATTTTATACAGACAATGCTGCATGCATAGCCCAATTAAAGAGAGAATTTATAAAAGGAGATTGAACGAAGCACATTTCACCAAAATTATTCTACACAAATGATCTTCAGAAAAATGGTGACATTGATATTCAACAAATCCGTTTAAGTGACGATCTGACAGATTTATTCACTAAATCTTTGTCAACTTTAACTTTTGAGAAGATGGTATACAAGATTGGAATGCGGAGACTCAAATATTTGAAACAAGGTTTTTATTAGGGGGAGTAAAATACGCGCTATACTCTTTTTTCCTTACTAAGATTTTTCCCACAGGGTTTTTCTTATAAGGTTTTTAATGAGACAACTAGTTATGCATATTACTAAATATGTATATTCTTTTTCCTTCACTAAGATTTTTTCCCACGGGATTTTTCCTAGTAAGATTTTAATAAGGCACATTATCTTTTAATGAACATACAAGGGGGAGTGTTATAAATATATTATATTATGGATGTTCATTTAGTACTCAGATGTAAATAAGCTTCCTGAAGAAGCTTATCTATATGAGACTTCGTCATAAATATGTTTATCTATTTAGTACTCTATTGGAAATAAGCCTCTTGAAGAAGCTTATCCTTTCGGTATTCCGTTATGGATAAACATCACCCCGATAGAAGATTATCTATATCTGGTACAATGAGCTTATCCTTTCGATACCCCATTATGAATAAACATCACTCCCGATAGAAGATTATTTATATCTGATACAATAGTAGCTTACAAGTAACTTACACAACAACTTCCTTTCTTCAAAAGAAATTTCTGTTTATTATATACATAAATTTAAAGTTTGAATAATATATCAGTTTCTCTCTATACTTATCTTTACTTTACAATCTTTATATTATAACAATTTTCAAGAAGTTACAATTTTTTTCACCTCTATTTTGTGACTCATTGGACAGAGCGAAGTTACAATTTTTTTCACCTCTATTTTGTGACTCATTGGACAGAGCAGACACGTGAGACTAGTAAAACTGAAAAAGAGAAAAGAAGCTTGGCATATAAATAAAGAGTGTAGAAATGGTATACAAGTCCAATCAATCACCGTTCAGCAATCCAACAGCGGGTCCCTACTTCACTCCTTACGAGAAGAGAGTAGCAGACAAAACAAATAAGTAGCTAGAGTCGCCAACTTTGTATGTATTTGTAAATAAAACACAGGATCAGTCTTTTATCTTATTCTATACTGGCAATCAAATTACTATACAGCTAACACCAACTTTGTTCTCTCTGTTTCTTGTATTTGACAATCCCAAGAAAAGAAAGAACTGGAATAAGCCTCCACCCAATTTAGGTAAAACCCATCTTATGAAAGTGTTTCTTATATCTCTCAATAAAATAATATTAATTATTGAAATAGTATATCGGTAGTCTTTATGTTTCCAATATGTGATCTTGATTTTTCTAGACAAGTGTTTATTTGGGTAAATATTAAATTGTTGTTTTTATTTGTATATATGAGTGTAACATTATTTAGGGATAATTCTGGACTTTTTGGTTCAATTATGCAGCTGATTCGTTGTTAAGGTTGTGATCTTTTGCTTCTTTAATTTCACTCAAATTGGTAAGTGTATATATATGGGTAGTCTTTATTTTTCCATTCTATGGCCTTGATTTTCACCGTAATTCTTTTCTTTGGGTAATATAAGTTGTTTTTATTCAGGACCTTTTGGTGTAATTATCAGCTGATTCCTTGTTTAAAGTTATGATCTTTTGTTTTTTCCCCCCAATTATGTTCACTTGTTAATCTGGTTTTACCCAGTTGTTCATGATTATCATCTGATGGGTGTTTTTTTAAGCAGTTGCCTTTTGCCTTTAGTAGCTCTGTGTTCTTGATTTTACTCAAACTGGTAAATTTGGGTAGCTGTCACTTTTTTTATTTTTATGTTGTGTACCTTTCTTTTTGGAAATTTTGTGTAATTATGCAGCTGATTTTTTGTTTAAGTTATGACCTTTTGTTTTTCATGCGTGTTCTACTTAATCTGGTTCCAAAGTGTGGCTTGATGGGTATTTTGTTAAGAGGTTGACTTTGCTTTTAGAATAGTATATACACCCTGTTTTCCATTGCACTGTGAGTATATACAGAAATCACCTTGAGTAGATAAGCAGGCTTCAGACTTGTATGCCAGGTTTAGGATTTAATTTCCAATGGTGTTATAGGCTGTTTGGTCGGAACAGAAAGATGAGTTTGTCTCGGTGTGCAAAAGGTGGTCGGAGACTGCCCTGGTAAATCAAGGGGGGTTAATGAATAACAAGGTGAATATATGTTTGATCATGTAGCTATTTTTTTCCCATGTCAATTGTTTTGTAAGCACTGCTAATATTATTTTAACTTTTACTTTGTGTGCTGAATTGAAATAATGAGATGTTCTTTTGCCCATTTTGATTGTCTGTCAAAATCCAGGAGTTAATATGCGTGGCATAACTCGTTATTAATTGCTATAATGAATTTGTATTTGTGCATGAAACTAGGATGGGGCTAGTTTTACTAATGTACTTGTCATGTTATACTGAAATGTTTAGTGTTGCATTTAAGATCTTTGAACTTTAAATCAAGATTAAGAGGCTGTTGTGAACAGGTAATTAATTGTGGAAGCTATCAAGTATTAGGAATCGTGTTCGTGTTTTGAGAAAGGAAATGGGATCGGAGGGGCCAAAATCTGTGACCATCCATGTGACGGGGTTCAAGAAATTTCACGGTGTTTCTCAGAATCCTACAGAGACAACAGTTAATAGCTTGAAGGATTATGTTGAAAAGAGAGGATTACCTGCTGGTGTGACCTTGGGTAGCTGTACTGTTCTTGAAACTGCTGGAGAGGGTGGACTTCCGACATTGTTGAAGGTCATAGAGTCCGAGTCCTCTTCAGAAAACAGTTCAAATAATGGACAAGTCATATGGGTTAGTTCTTCCAAGACAACCTTTTCCTTTGATTAATTGGTGTCGATTAATTTTCCCTCTTTAAATTTTTTATGCAGCAAATTGCAGGAATATACACAAGTTATGCACATTTACGAAGCATGAATAATTGGATATGTGGTTCTCTTTTTTGCTGATGCTTTCTATTTTATTTACTACCTCAGAATTGTAGACATTTTCTTGGGTAAATGAATTGTGGTGACCTAATGATTGATACTCATATAGTGCTAGATTGAGGGCTTATTCAAGTCTGATGGAACTAGACAGTATCTATTTCCTGCTCTGGTTTCAGCCTAGAGCATTCTGCAGCTAGCTAATACTATCATACTCCACATACGCTGAATATAAAATGTAATGGAACAATGATTTGTCCTTCGGGACAGAGCACGGGAGGAAAGATATATTGAACTCAATAATATAAGAGTTGGTTCTATTATTGAGTTCAACAATACCAACTCTTATATTATTGAGTTCAATATAAGAGTTGGTTCTGCATCCGAGAGTGTGGCCTAGTAATCAATGAAGTGGGTTGAGAACCATGAAGTCTCAGGTTTAAATTCCATCAGAGACAAAAACACTAGGTGATTTCTTCTCATCTATCCAAGCCTTGGTGGACAGAGTTATCTGATACTTGTTACTGATGTGAAGTAGCAGGTACACCTTGGAATTGGTCGATGTGCACGCAAACTGATCTGGACACTATGCTTATCACAACACAACACAACCCAGTAAAATCTCACTAGTGGGGTTTGGGGAGGGTAGAGTGTACGCAGACATTACCCCTATGCCGGAAGGGTAGAGAGGCTGTTTCCCGGAGACCCTTGGCTCAACAGAAAAGACAATAATATCATAAAAGAACAAAAAAATAGATCCGTAACAACAAAAGAAAGTAGAAAAATAATATCAGCATCGTAAGAGACAGCAAATATGTGGAAGGGCAATAGCACAATACTATGCAAAACAAAAAATAGTGTGAACACAACATAAACCGCTAGCAGTCCTAGAGAAATCTCTATCAGATTAGTCCGGTACAAAGAGGAAAAACGCTTGACTACCCCTAGCGTACAACCCTAATGCTCGACCTCCACACGTTCCTATCAAGAGCCATGTCCTCGGAAATCTGAAGTCGTGCCATGTCTTGTCTGATCACCTCGTCCCAATACTTCTTAGGCCGCCCTCTTCGTCTTCTCATACCAGCCAAAGCCAACCGCTAACACCTCTTGACCGGGGCATCTAGGCTTCTCCTCCGCACGTGCCCGAACCATCTAAGCCTCGCTTCTCGCATTATGTCATCCATGGGAGCAACGCCCAACCTCTCTCGAATATCTACTTTCCTAATCTTATCCAGTCTAGTATGCCCCCACATTCATCCCAACATCCTCATTTCAGCTATTTTCATCTTCTGAATATGTGAATTCTTGACTGGTCAACACTCAACTCCATTCAACATGGCCGGTCTAACAACCGCTATTGTAGAACTTACCTTTAAGTTTCGGTGGCACATTCTTGTCACACAGGACTCCATACGCTAACCGCCATTTCATCCACCCCATCCCAATACAGTGCGTGGCATTCTCGTCGATCTCCCAATCTCGTTGGATAATTGACCCTAGGTACTTGAAACTTTCTCTCTTGGGGATGACTTGTGAGTCGAGCCTCACTTCCACGTCCGCTTCCCCTGTCACGCCGCGAAACTTACTCTCCAGATATTCCGTTTTATTCCTACTCAACTTGAAACTCTTGGACTCTAAGGATTGCCTCCATACCTCCGGTCTCTCATTAACGCCGCCTCGCGTCTCATCAATCAGAACTATATCATCAGCGAAGAGCATATACCATGGCACCTCCCTTTGAATATGGTGTGTTAGGTCGTCCATCGCCAGGGCAAATAAGAACGGACTGAGCGCAAATCCTTGGTGTAACCCCATAATTACCATCTTCCACCGCCCTCCCAAACTTTCATGATATGACTTAGCAACTTGATGCCCCTATAATAGTTACAATTATGGGTATCACCCTTGTTCTTGTATAGCGGAATCATCGTGCCACATCTCCACTCATCTAGCATCCTCTTCATTCTGAAAATAACATTAAACAACCCAGTCAGCCACTCCAAGCCTGCTCTACCCCCATGCCTCCAAAATTCTACTGGAATCTCGTGTGGTCCGGTCGCTTTGCCCCGACTCACCTTATGCATAGCTCCTACGACCTCCTCAACCTTAATACGCCTACAGTACCTAAAGTCTCGGTGATTCTCGAAGTGCCCCAACTCCCTTAGCACGATGTCACCGTCCCCCTCTTCATTCAGAACTTTATGAAAGTACGTGCCATCTATGCTTAATGTGGGACTCTTCCATCAATACTCTACCTTCCTCGTCTTTGATGCATCTCACTTGATACAGGTCACGAGCCTTCCTCTCTCTTGCTTTGGCTAGCCGATATAACTTCTTGTCCCCACCTTTGCCCCTAGTTCCTCATACAACCGCCCAAATGCAGCAGTCTTAGCCTCCATGACTGCTAATTTCGCCTCCTTCCTAGCTTCCTTATATCGTACTTTGGTCGCTCTCCTCTGCTCCTCGTCAATGCTCTCCACTAACTTAAGGTATGCCCCTTTCTTTGCTTTCAGTTTACCTTGGACCACGTCATTCCGCCACCCTTCGCCTCGGTGCCCGCCAGAGTAGCCCTTCGAGACCCCTAACACCACCAGACACTACGGTTATCAAAAAAAATAAATATACAAGAGTTGGTTCTGGAATTGGCAATTAGCTGCTAAACGATTTCTTTGGGGAAGTTGGGTGTAGCAGCTATTGCTAGTTAGTTTTCCATTTTCTTTCATTGACACTTGTAGATGAATTTTGGCTACAAATACGCATGCATCAGACCGTGCAACTATGTGCGAACTTGTGGCCATAGACTTTGGAGGTTTTGAATTGGATAAATGAAAGATAAACTCTCTATCCTTGTGGAAGACCAAATTTCATGGACTACCTTATTTGGATAGTGTGACGCTAATTTGTTAGTTCCATTACCATCTCATACATAATAGTAAAAACATACCAACAGATTGATAATTTGTGACCAAGAGACTAGTAATTGAGTCTTTGGATTGAGAGTGCATGACTGAGGGGTAAAGAAGGCCAAAATATAAGCCCTGTTGCTGCCTAACTTTCTAGCTAATTTCTTTTCTCAACAATTAGCTACTAATTGGAGTGGGATATCAGGATAAATAACCCATTATGTGGCATTCTAGCATGCCAACTTAAATCCATGGAAATTGGTGATACGTATCCGGTCTTCAATATGCAAACAATAGGAGATTCCCTTTGAAGTTTGGAGAGAGTCCGTGAGAGACTCTCTTTGCGTCAGTGTTTGTGAAGATATTTGATTGGGTTTCTCTTCGGAAATGCTTAACTGTATAGCTATGGATATAGAGAAGATTAAAAGGCTTTGAAATCAAGGATTATAGAGAGAAAATGTGCAAGTGATGAAAACAGTATAAATTCAGCGCTGCATCAGAACTTTTGAGTCTGGAAGAAAGCCTAACATGTCATGGTATTTCTTAAGTTTTCTCCGGTATTCTTGAGAAACCAACATCCATCTCTATATACCTCGAAAATAGTAATAATTGAGCCTTGGAGGTGGAAGCAGCTTGTAGGAGTATCCAAGTGCACCCTAGTGGTAAATGAAGTGGTTTGAGAACCATGAAGTCTCGGGTTCAAACCCAGATAAGCCCAAATCATCGAGTGAACCTTTGGTGGACAGAATTACCTGGTATCTGTGTTGACCGGAGGTAGGAGGTACCACGTCGAATTAGTCGAGGTGCGTGCAAATTAGTCTGGACACCATGGTCATTAAAAGAAAAGGAGTATCCAAGTGGAAAGTCTTAGGTAACAAGCTGTCAGCGAAAAGATTTAAGGTTGTAATCTCACAAACAGCTTATATCATGATGCAAGAAGCCAATTTGTGTTAAATTTTAACTCCCATCTGAAATGAAATAATAGAATGAGGTTGATTGGATGTTTTCATAAATCTATCCTGTATGCAATGAATGATATAGGAGTAAGACAGAAGAACTGCATACATAATTGATGTGTTTGTTTTTTATGGCCTTGCATTTTACTCTGCCTGCCCCTATTCCCCGCCCACCCCCACCTCACCCCNTCTCTCTCTCTCTCTCTCTCTTCTTAATGAGATAAATATAGATGTCTCGACTGCCGAATCCTTATCCTGCAAACAACTTGATTCTCTCTCTCTCTCTCTCACACACACACACACTCACTCTCACTCTCTCTCTCTCTCTCACACACACACTCTCTCTCTCTCTCTCTCACACACACACACACTCTCTCTCTCTCTCTTAATTGGATGCTTGGTGAAAAATCACTAGTGTTCCTGATATAAAAGTCCTGTGTTATCTGTTCAGCTTCACCTTGGGGTAAACAGTGGATCAACAAAGTTTGCAATTGAGAGGCTGGCAGTGAATGAAGCAACATTTCGTTGTGCAGATGAGCTTGGTTGGCAACCTCAGGTAGGGTGTTTTTATCTCATGACTAAAATGAAGTAGGCCGAGATGAGCCTAGCTTGATGTTTTGTGATGCTAAGATTCTTATTGATTTTCCACAGCGATTGCCTATTGTTCCGGAAGATGGAGGAATAAATCAAGCAAGAAAGGTCTTTTCTATTCCTCATATGATACTTACTAAATCTGCTTATGTATATTTGATTAAGAAGTATATCTTATATTTCTCTAGGTGGTGCTACCAAAATATACCATTCAACTAAAGGCAAAAAAGTAACTTTAATGCAAATCCCTTATCTAATCTGTAAAGAAACGACCTCTCTTTCATGCAAATCCCTTATCTAATCTGTAAAGAAAAATGAGCAACAAATACTACAATCAATATTATGAGGACATGAGTTTCAAAAATAGATCTGCATTATTGAATGCATTGCAAGTACAGTTCAGTGGAAATTCCATAAGAATGTGTGAAACTGAGGCAAGAGAAAAGGAAAGTAGCTGAAAAAGTATAGAATAGCCAAAATTGCCCTTGAAATTGAAGTGACACATAGATGAGCTAGATGAGCTCATCTTGAATCTTGAGAATTAGATTTTTAAGGTTGAGAGAAAAGTAGATTTTTTCTAAAAAGATACTTTAAACAAGATACTTGTATATATAGGGCTAAATGAGGAAGGAAATAATATAATAAGAGTAAGAAAGTTATTGGAAAAAAGATAACAAGAGCAACAATAATAGCAGCAGCCTCAGTAGAATTTCAGCAGCACCGGTAGAGTTATATAAAATGAAACTGAAAGAAATTTTCAACTGCTAAGATAATCACTAAATGTGGCACAAGGAAAATAGTAATAGTGATAACTCTTAGTTTTACTGACTCTAACGATTAATTACGAACTACCTTATTTGCTTGTATTACTTTTGTTGAAACACTTTTGTATATGAGTATGAGAACAAACAAACATTTGAATCTCAACTTTTATATGGAGTTCTGGACTTTTACTTGGTGAATTGAGTGTTATAAAGTTGCAACAGATGTCAAGATGGAATTTTGTGACATAAATCTACCCAAACGGAAATTTAATGTATCAAATGGCGACAAAATGCACAAAGAAGAAAAAGTAAAGATATAATGATTTGGCTAGCTTTCGTCTCTATCAAATAGTTAAATTTTTGCGTGTATTCTTGTTTTAAAAAAGTGACATTTTGATGAGTATTATTGACGTTGCATATTTTCACTTGTCTCAGTAAAGATTTTTTATCAGTTCCCCTTGATGATAAGTTCTTTGCCTGTATTCCGTCCATTTTCCTCGTGTCCTAATCTATTAATTTTGGGTGGTTGAAGACATCTTGCTCTGCCGAGGCAATTCTGGAATTCTTAAAGAAGAAGGGCTTTGAAGTAACCATGTCTGACGATGCAGGCCGTTTTGTGTGCAACTATGTATATTACCATTCTCTACGGTTTGCAGAGCAAAAAGGTCACAAGTCTATCTTTGTCCATGTTCCTACCTTTAACAGAGTGAATCAGGAAACACAAATGGAATTTGTAGTTGCTCTGCTGGGGGCTATTGCATCAACTTGTTGAAATCATCACCGGTTTGAGATGGAATTCGCACTTCACATTTTTCGGTTGTTTTATGTACTCTGCTTTACCTGTAAATAGAGATTTTCATTTGCAATGAACATCAGAGTTATTTGGACTTCATGTTTCCATTAAAATTCTTGGTTTGTGAAAGAACCTTCTGTTAAATTATATTGTTTCGTAAAGCTGCCTTATTTTTTTCCACTTTTGGTGTCTGTTATCCAACTTCCTATTATGTACTGTGAATTTCTCTTATAAATTGTTTAAGCTGGTAACTATCCACCTAAATATTGCTATAGTTTACTAGGGTCTAATATATCATGAAAGGCTGTATTTTTGCAAATATAATTGAAATGGATTGATATGCACCAATAAGGCAACAAGTTAGATAATTTACCCGATTACCAACCATACTTGGCTTTAAGTAACTTGATTGTAAAATATAACCTTTCAGTGGATACATCTTAAATTCTTTAATCAGATAATCATGAGGCACGCAAAAGACTTTGGTTCCTGTCCTTTCATCTCTCTTACTTTTGAGTGGATTTTCAGAACAAATGGATGATGAAATAAGTTTAGGGATTGCGTCTTGCATCTCTTTTAGCAAAATTTTAGTTCCATCACTGACCCTCTTTCTCGTCTTTCATCCATTTGTTCCGGAACTAACGTGTTGCAAAATTAGATTCAAAATACCAAAATACGTAAAAAAGAGACCTGAGAATATTTTTATATATAGCGCATAAAAAGTCATGTGTTATACCTTGATGGCAAGTTTCTCCGTTACTACATGCGTTATGCCTTAGTTTGAAAATGCGGTCAAAGACTTAGTATAGCGCATAAAATACATGCGCTATATCTGAATGAAAAGACAGTCAGGTATAGCGCATCAAATACATGCGCTATACCTGACTTTATATAAACGTCGTCTTCTTCTTGACAGAAGGTTAAAAAAACGGTCCCCCCTCATTTTTAAGCAGAAAAACTCCATTGAGCCCACACCTTCCCCGAAAATCTTGTCCCGTCATTATTTTATCGGTCTAACACCCGATCCAAGGCTGCTTCGTGGAATGGAACTCGTTTATTGCTCGATTTGATGGTCAAAGCTTCATTGTTTCTCCGTTCAAAAAAATTCAAAAGAGGTATGTTGAAAGACATTTTTAGTATAAATGATATATATAAGCGAATAATTAGTTGTTATTACTGTATTGTATGATTTTGTGATTGTTTTGTGAAATTTTTTGATTTTTTTTATCCGCAATAGTTTAATGTTTAGCAAATTTGTATGAAAATTGTTTATTATACCTTTGTTATATAGTTGTTGAATAATTTGTGTTACATGTTTACTATTTTTATAATTGTACAACAATAATATATGACTTTGGTGTTATTTAGTGCCCTTTAGTGTAGTAAAACTGTAAATAAATTTTAATTTATGTTAATTGATGTTATTTATTGCCATTTATAGTAGTGTACGTTTAATATTCTTTAGTGTAGAACAATAACTACGTGACCCCATTAACGAATTTGGTTAGAGTAATCAATTACGGATAAAATATTTATCAATTATTAAGTGTATAGTAAATGTATTATTAGATATGAATCATAAAATAATTAGTTGTCAGTACAAAAAAGACTCTATCAGGATTTTTGTGTGTAAAATAACAAATTAGCATACAAATCGTTATGAACGAAATAAATACTTAATAGTAACTTTTTAAAAATAATATCAAATAGTTAAACAAATTAACTATTTAGTACTCCTTTCGTTTCAAATTATGTGAACCCATTTGACTGGGCACGAAATTTAAGAAAAGAGAGAAGACTTTTGAACTTGTGGTGTAAAATGAAGCACATATATTTTGTGTGGCTATAAATAATTGCATAAAGGTAAATTATTTTCAAATAAGGAAGGGGGTCATTCTTTTTGACACGGACTAAAAAGGAAATAGGTTTACATATATTAAAACGGAGGGAGTATTATCTTAATGAGGAATAAGATTGTTAAAAAATTGACAGCACGTAAAAGAGACCGTGTCGTTTTTGTTTGGTTAAAAGTATCAAATTAAGATATAAATCGTTGCGAACACAATAAATACTTAATAGTATTTTTTATAACGACGAATAAATATCAAACTAAGTAATAATATAAAAATTTATCAATTAAATATTAATATAAAAAATATCGCAATATATTTCGAGACATTAAACGATTAAAGAGAATAATATTTTAATTAACATTATTCAATTTACAGACATCTTCATGGATAGTCCGTCTGTGCATCCTAGACCTGTTGTTCGACAGCTACTGTTGCTCCAGGGTGGCCATAGGTCATCACACATCTGGGATGGACAGTTGTTGTCCCAGACCTTCCACCCCAGACATATTGACGATTTTTGGAAGTTCATTAGGGACCACCCACTTCATCCCTGTACAGTTGCATGCCTTCAGCGGACTGGTTTTTACCGGATTGTAGAGGTCGGCCGGTTGTAGTTTGACTGGCCCCTGATTATGGCTATGATCAAGCGGTGGAGACCTGAGACTCACATATTTCATCTACCTACCGGCGATGCGACCATCACGCTACAAGACATGGAGGTATTATTCGGGTTGCCCGTTGATGGTTTGGTTGTCCACTACCCGCTCGCTCTTAGGGATTATAGGAGCTCGACTATCTACAGATGTTGAAGAGGCTCAGTGGATTCCAGCCGGCGAAGCCGACTGCTATGAGTGGCGCTAGTTGATTGGACCTATTGCCTGTTAAGCAGCATCTGGAGGCACTGCACGAGGAGATAACATATGACTCACCATTAGAGGCTATTGAGCAGCAGTCGAGGCTGTTGCTATTGATGATGTTTGGTGGTATTCTTTTCCAAAACACTTCGGGAAATCTTGTTAGCTTGTCGTTCTTGCATAATCCGGAGCAACTAGATGAGTTACCTATGTACAGCTGGTATGGAGCTGTTCGAGCCTACCTTTATAGGCAGCTGTGCAGGGCGTCCATGGGCATTGTGAGAGACGTAAGCCAAATTTATTCGGCTACTACAGGTGATGACATTATCAATTTTTTTCATGATTATCACAGAGATAGTAAAGGTTACTCAAATTTACATCCACATTTAATAATAGGTTTGGGCTTGGGAGCGGTTGTTGCAGATCCAGCCCCCTATACGACCGATAGCTCCAGATGCACCATCTCCGCCATTTCTACCACGTGCTAGGAGGTGGGCAGATAGGCGAGGCCGAGCCCACGAGGTCGAGGCTCGACATCATCTCCCTTATTATAGGGATCTATTGGATCTACTTGAAGATGCTCACATAAATATTTGACTAAGTTTTTTTTGATATTGCTTGATCTGTCTTGTGTTTACTCACTATTCTTGCATTTAGTAAATAGTTCATATGGAGGCCATACATCGATGAGCTCATCGCCCGTTGTCGGATTATTTCTCACGCGGTCGACTTGTGTGGATGTCTGACGTCCCACTGATATCTCTCGATATAGACGAGCATCATGCTACTGGACGAGTCCTGCGACAGTTTGGTCGCTGCCAGCTTATACCTATTCCTCTCAGTTGGCATTCCACATATTACGAGCAGGATGATCGCAGCAAGATTGATCAGGCATACTTGGCCTTGCTAGAGGCCTAAATAGAGGTCTAAGATCGGAGACTGGGCTTGATTCCGCCATACCCTCCACATGACCGTGTTAACGGGGAGCATGAGTACATGGTTTGGTATCACTGTATTACTCGCACTCTGATCGGTAATCCCATTCATCGGAGGGTGGTCGGTACGTTCCATACGCCGGCATGCATGAGACACTAGTATGTTATTTGATATACTTACTTATAATGTTAGATTTCCTTAACATACTTTCTTAATTAATATGTTATATGCTATGCAGGCTATTGACTTACACCGTTTCTACTAGATGGGACTGCAGATGCTACAGCATGCAAGCGGCGGAGCGCCATTTGTGCACGAGCGGGGTCGTCAGGTTGCTGATCTTGCTACTTACACATTGAGAGCTGCCCAAGAGGATGCGTGATTTGGTTTTGATGCTGCGTATGTGTCGCCTGAGGATTATCATCATGGGCCAGGCGTGCCCCCAGTACGTGGTAGACGTGCCAGGCGTGTTCAGAGAGGAAAGGGGTGGCCCACACGGTCATGGTGGTCAGCGAGGACGGGGTCCCCAGCAAGGTGGCGTTGAGGCACCCTTGGAGGATATTGGCGATGATGTACCGGGTGACTTTGCCGAGCCACACGATGCTCGCGATGATATGCCGTCATTCAGTCTTCATCTATCACCGAGGACATCACAATTGACCCCGATAACTCCAATGTTGATCGCAGGCACCGCCATTACGTCGTATGATCGGGATCATTATTTTCCTGCTATTCTAGAGTCATCGAGGGTTGCAGAGGATCGTCCAGTGCGAGATGTGCATAATGGTAGACGACTAAGTTATGGCTCTTCATCGAGGGATACTGAGGATACTCCAGGCACAGAGAGGGAGACATCATATCTGGTGGAGACGTCACGGCCTTCATCTAGTCCAGTGCACCTCGGAGTTCCCCCCAGAGCATTGTGTGCCTACTCAGATGCAAGTTTTTTTATATTACTATTATTTTAAATTTTTTCACCTTAATCAGTAATATCTAAATTGTTTATATTTTTTAAAGATTTCGCCATCACTTATCAGAGAGGCCACAATGTGTGATACTCGATTGCCGGAGATGCAAGATCTTATTCAGGAGCCAGTTGAGACATTGGTTTGATTATTAAATAATTTTTTTAACCGTTATGTTACTATTCTATATATCATATATTAAAATATGTTAATATTTTGTAGCTTACTGATGGCGCAACAGACGCCTCTACTGATCCTGCTAGCCTTCCAAGCGATCATGCTGCTGTGCATCCTCAAATAAAGAGGCAACAAGATGAGGATGATGCAGATAGCGTAGCCGGTCGGGACGGTATACGCCTCAAGCCAGTCAATGCACTAAAGCATACAGGCAGTGGGACACATTGATATGTATTTTGATTTGTATATATGACATTAAATATTTTTGTTAATATTATTGATATTTTATATTATAATCGCATGTGTTTTTAGTTTTAGTCTTATTGATTAGTTTAAAACTAGAACACAAAAAATACGACAGATTAACATAAATTAAAATACGTTAAAAAGCACATAATACATGAAACCTACAACATAAAAATAAAAAATACACTTAAAATAGCCATGTGTTTGTTTAGTCACTATCGCTCATTATTTTCTGCTTCAACCACTGAAATTTTGCTTGCAATCGATTATTTTATCTTCTGCCTCTTTTAGTTGCTCCTTCGCTGCCGCAAGTCGTTCTTCGAGTTTTTGGATATGTATTGTTTACTCATCGGTATGATTCCAAAGGTTTAGCAAACATGTTTTGTAGTATTCCTGGTTAATGGGTTCATCATACTATTCTTCAAACCACATTGATTTTTGTCCTACAAATGGTGATGATAACGAATGAATATTAATGAACATGTTATAAATAATCTATTAACTAGCATAAATTTAATATTAATAATTCACAACTTATTTATACATCTAACGTTTGCGCCCTAGATTGCAAGTTGACCAATATAGATCCAAAATCGCACGTTTGCCACAGTAACACTTGGGTACGCCATTGCGTCCAAACTTATCGTATTTGAACTTGAAAATTTATGAAAAACTGTATTCTTTCTTTGGTTAAGGAGTAATGAGCCGCAAATAATAATGTAAAATGCGCGAATTTTTTATAGGTTAGAATGAGCGATTTTAGTTTGCATAATGCCTATTGTTTATGCGCTATGTTTCACGTACAAAAGATTCTTAACGGTATAAGTGCGTGCAAGCTTTTTCAGGTCGATAAGACAAGAAACATAACGTATATTGTTGATGCGCTATGTTTCACGTACAAAGGATTCTTTACGGTACAAGTGCGTGCAGGCTTTTTCAGGTCGATAAGACATGACACATAACACATACTCCCTCCGTTTCAATTTATGTGAACCTATTTTCTTTTTAGTCTGTGCCAAAAAGAATGACCCCTTTTCCTATTTGGAAACAATTTACCTTTATGCAATGATTTATAGCCACACAATATATATGTGATTTATTTTACACCACAAGTTCAAAAGTCTTCTCTCTTTTCTTAAACTTTGTACCCAGTCAAATGGGTTCATATAGATTGAAACAGAGGGAGTATTATTTTTGGAACTCCGGGAAAATCTGCAGCTGCTATAGCCTCTGCCACAGCCTCTGAGCACTCTATGGTGCACACTGGGTAAATCTCCCACGTGTAATAGCTTGCAAACCACACAAGGGATGTAAATCACACTAGGCAAGCCTTGTGCGACAGGCTTGACCCAGAAGGCATTGAGGGGGGATCGATCCCAGGTCATCTATATGGATGACCGTCCTCCAAACCAACTGGGTCATTCCTGAAGGGATACATAACATAACATAACACATATTATTGTTGCTGCACCATGTTTCACATACAAAGAATTCTTTATGGTACAAGTTCGTGCAGGCTTTTTCAGGTCGACAAGACAAGACATATAATGCATATGTGTTATGTTTCAGGTTGACATACCATATTGCACACGCGTCATGTTGAACTACATCCTATTTAGGTCTTTTTAAGTTGAACCAATTTTCCAGTTATTCATTTCAGCAACCATTTCAAAATTGCCACTTACATTTAATAAGTGGTTTAAGAAGAGGCAAAATGGTGAAGGCAGTTCAAAAGATCCACATGGAACGCGTCATAACACAATTGATCCCTACCTTGAAAAAAACATGCTAGGTTGCTATACTGATTTTGTGGATGACGGATGGTATGGTATTTTATGTCCCTTGGAAATAAGCCTATCAATATACATATTGATCTCAAACTTGCAGGGCACATTATTGAGGGGGAAGCGTATTCTACAAAGCTTGAAGGTATGCGAATTTGGGGTAAAAAACTATAGTGGGTTCCCCTATACTCAAAAGGTGTGATTATGAAGTACCATGTCATTGGAATGGGCTAGTTGTACCACAAGCATTGTCTGCAACGTTCCAGAAAAACACACACAAAGATGAACCAGAAGTTATTCGGCATTTGATGAAGGAGATTTTAGAGATGGAAAAGGCACTAGTCATTCATCATGCACTTTATGATCTTAACTACCTCCAAGGAACGGAGGATCAGCATTGCGCTTTATTAGAGAATGAAAAATTGTATATAGACCTTGATTATCCTGTATTCCCAACAATTGTCGGGTGGGAGGGACTACCAAAAATTCTACCGCAGACGTTGGACGTAAGAGTCCCATATTATTGTAGAAATCAAGCAAGTGGTTTTATTGATGATAGCGATGAAGTACGAGAAATGTGTGTCAACAGGGGCCTTGATTATGATGCCCTCGATCCGAACGAATGCGTACAAAGACGTTGGCAAAGAAGAAGAAGACAATGACAATGAAATTGTGCCCGACAAGTGACGATAATATCGAATGAAAATCGTTATATATTTCTTTAAGTTATTTTTAAGTATTGTATTGAATCTTCAATGCTAATTGTCAATTAGATTTAAGACTATTGAAAAAATAATTTTATTTCATAAATATTCCAAGTAGCACCATTACAGACACTTAATAGAACAAAATATACTGCTACAAATAACTAATTTTATGCTTGAAAATTGTCAACATTGGATGAACTGTCACTGAGAGCTGAATTGCCATCGCTTCCCAAACCGACTGTAGGATATTTACAATGATCGTGTCCTATTTGGGAATATATACCACATTTACGTGAATAAACGGTATCACTAACATCCATTTGGTTCGGTATCCGCATTCTTTTTTGCACTTGCCAGCGACGCACAAAATCTTTGTTACACACCATTTTAAATGGTTCTAGTGGAAAATAATGCTCAGAACCCACTGGTTAAAAGTGACCGCTATAGGTATTTACCTATGCAGCTACACTATATTCTTTTTCAACGTACCTCGTCGTTGCAAACCCAGCATGTTGAAAGCGCTTACATGGCAAGTGATAAATCAACCATTTTCCACATGAACATAATCAATCGCTTGGATTCATTAATGTTGTGGATATTACTACCGCAGTTTTGATGCAAATCGGTGAACTTCAAAAATATTTCAATCATTGCAATATTGCAAATGTATGCCACTGTGCTCGCGTCCTATATTTCTCAAATTGTTTCATCGGTTGTGGCATAAATTAAACACCCCTTTCCAACAAGGACAATGCACTGCGTGGTCTTTCAACAAACCTCGGCCATCTGCTTGAATGACATCCGCACCATGGTAGTGACAGGCAATCCATGGGCATACTTCAACAACCCGTTAAAAGACTCTGACATATTTGTAATCAAAATTCTCCATTTTCTGCCATCATTCTTATGCAAAGTCCATTTATCAAGCTCATGTTGCATCAACCAAGGATAAGCTCCTGGGTCTTCCTGCCAAATCAATTCCATTCGCATCCTAAATTTACACTATTGATGATTTATTGCAACCATCCACATTAAATCATGTAAGCTCTTGATTGGATAAGTTCGCTGAAAGTTGGCCTTCAAGTTCATAACACAGTAACGGTGGTAGGCATATGACTCTTTCCATGCATCCAAAGTTTGCACAAAACTTAAAATCCCACCATGCCGATTAGATATTAGGCAAATACCTGAACACTGTCTCACAACGTGCTCCTTCAAGTGGTTCAAAAACCATGTCCAAGTCTCTTGACTTTCATTGGAACAAATAGAAAATGTGAGGGGAAATATGCTTGCATTAGCATCTATTGCAACAACAATCAACATCTTTATATCATACTTTCCATATACATATGTGTCGTCTATGGAGATTACCGGCCGACAATGAACAAAACCATCAATGAATGGTTTAAATGCTCAGAACGCATATTTGAATATGTATTATGGTATGTTAGGAATCCACTCAAGCTCCCATTCAACAACAGTGGCCGGGGTTAAAGTGTTGTAAAGCAGCCATGTACCTCGGTAGAGCGGCAATTGACTTATCCCAATTACAATAAACAATCTCAAACGCACGTTTACGCCCGAGAAATGCCTTTCTTTTGGTAATGGTACACCCATATACCTGTGCAACTGATGTTATACACTCTTTCACCTTGTACCTTATGGACGATTCAATGTGTGGAAGACAAGGGAAATCAAGTCAACATTCAAGTTAAAATGATTCCCATTGAATGTGTCCATATCACAAGTGTGCTTGCAAATGTATTGCCCCACCATCCACATATTAGTTTTTAACTTTCTCGCACGCAACATCCACTTACAAACTTTATCCCATCTACGAAATATAACCTTATATATTTTCTTAGATGGCTCATCAACCTCGATCTCACGATAATTTCTTGTGCTGTAAATTCGCACCGCCTGCTAAGGCATATTTTATCAGCAAAAAGCATATTCTTACCGTGCTCTGTTGGTCTAGATTCATCCCACATTACTGTACGAATATCATCAAGATCCCTTGTGAGGGCATCCACATCCGACATACTGGGCAAGTGATCAAGGTAGAAAATCTACGTTGAATGAAATGGCACATGGTCTAACGGTAGGTGGAGTCTGCATATATGGAGCATGCTCATTTGTGGCATCATGCTCCCTCATCAAATCGGATTGCTCATTCTTATTCTCATCAGCAAAGTCTGGTTCCTCATCATCGTTGCTCTTATCAGGGAAGGGTGTATCATCTCCAAACTCATCAGCATTGTTGTCCTAATCACTGTCATCTTCCTCACTCTATGCATTTGCCAGACCCTGATTAAATATATCATCGTCGAACAACTGAGTAAGGACATGCCCATCATGTTGCTTAATTTTCACTGCACAACCAATAAAATAATGAGTTTCTCAAAGTCATCCCAACATAATATATTAACTTTATCTCTTAACTTACAATTCATAATCTATAGATAGCCCATGATGCACATTATCGAGTTGTTGATGACTCGCAGATGTACCAGCATAATCCAAACCTCCAAAATTAGGTATATTCCAACTGTTGGTTATTTCATAACTTGTAAAATTCATATTTGGCCGGTACCCCCTTAGAAAGATATAAGTGTTAGTACGAATATGATATATAAAAAAAATAATCATACTACAACAAGAAAAACTAAAATTTTACCATTCAGCGTGTGAATTATGTAAACTTAGGGAGAAATTATGTCCTCACTCTTCAGTCGCCCGTGGAGGTAAGTTTAGATCTGGCCAAATTCTTTCATACGGAACATGTTCGGATAATACTGCTCCAAAAATACCGCCAGATGATTGAGGGTTATCCATATTTTTTGAAACCTCAATATTGTTGATGTCTTCAGACTTGACGTACATTTTCAGCATTTTTATCACAAGAAGATCTCGGTGTTCATCCGGAGTCCTAAAACATCTTGCAGAGTTTTATCGTCTGGCCAATGGAACTGTTCCCCTAATATAGCTAAAGTCTTATCTACCCTAAAGTATCCCATCAATCCCCCACAATGCGCCTCACGCACCAACAACTCTCGCCACGAGGACTCGGGTATGCAAACTCTCCCCTTCTTAAAAAGGTACCCATCATGCCACTGATACTTCTCAATCTGCTGCCCACTAGTGATGGCATCATGCTCATACATAGACTTAATACTCTCAAAACCCATCAACCTAGATGCTAATGTGATAGCCAAAGCAAACTTCCTAGATAGTGCATCAGCTACTACATTCTCCTTTCCCTTCTTGTATTGAATCACGTAAGGGAAAATCTCAATGAACTCTACCCACTTGGCATGCAGTTTATTTAGTTCTCTTGACCTCTAAGATGTTTGAGTGACTCATGATCACTCCTAATTACAAATTCCTTAGGCCAGAGGTAATTTTGCCAATGAGTTAAAGCTCTCACGAGGGCATATAACTCTTTGTCGTACGTAGAGTAATTCAAGGCAGCCCCCTTCAACTTTTCACTAAAATAGGCAATAAGCTTCTGATCTTGCATAAGAACACCTACAATTCCCACCCCTAAGCCGTCACACTCAATTTCAAACGCCTTATTAAAATTAGGTAACTGTAACGACGGAGCAGAACTAAGCCTATGTTTCAACTCTTGGAAGGCAACCTCTTGCGGCTCCTCCCACACAAAAGGCGTGTCTTTTCTCACCAACTCCGTGAGTGGTGCTGCTATGGTGCTAAAGTCTTTAACAAAGCGTCTGTAAAAACTAGCTAGTCCATAGAAACTTCTAACATGCGAAATAGTAGTAGGAGTAGGCCAATCTCTAATAGCTTCAACCTTAGATTCATCTACCTTAACACCATTAATACTTACAACAAATCACAAAAATACAACTCTCTCCACACAAAAGGCATACTTCTTATAATTAACATATAACTTTTCGGCTCTCAACACTTCAAACACTTGCCTTAAGTGATTAACATGGTCATCTAAACTTCTACTATAAATCAGGATATCATCAAAGTAGACAGCCACAAACCTATTAAGAAACGGTTTAAGCACATGATTCATTAGTCGCATGAATGTACTAGGTGCATTGGACAGACCAAAAGGCATCACCAACCATTCATATAGACCGAACTTGGTCTTGAATGCAATTTTCCACTCATCACCCGGTTTCATACGGGTTTGATGGTAACCGGACCTAAGATCAATTTTAGAAAACACACTTGAACCACTTAACTCATCTAGCATGTCATCTAATCGAGGGATAGGTTGACGATACTTTACCATTATTTTATTGATGGCTCGGCAATCAATACACATCCTCCAGGTGCCGTCTTTCTTTGGAACCAAGATCACTGGTACGACACACGGACTTAGACTCTCTCTAACTAGCCCCTTAGTCAATATCTCACCCACTTGTCATTGCAACTCCTTAGCATCCTGTGGATTGCTTCGATATGCGGGTTTGTTCGGAATTTTTGACCCCGGAACAAAGTCAATTTGGTGTTCTATCCCCCTCAATGGAGGTAGTCCACTCAACATCTCCTCGGGAAACATGTCCCTATATTCCTGCAAAACATCACTAACAACACTAGGCAATGGGTGAACGTTAGTAGAAAATTCATCATTAGAGCTCAAGTAAACACCCTTATGAATTAGGCAAATTAAGAGTTTAAAACTATCATTACCTCTTAAATACTCACCTGGTTGCATCATAGCACAAATATTACCTGACAGGTTCGCTGTACTAGCATTGGTCACGGCTTCGGTTTTGGTCTCCGTTGGAGTCTTAGCTCTAGCCGCCTCTTTTAGCTCCCGCATGCGCTTGTAATCATCACTAACCTGTTTAGGTGTTAAGGGCTTATGTACATGACTCTTTCCCTCTAGCTTGGCTGTGTAAGTGTTGGCCTTTCCATCATGATCAACACACCCATCAAACTGCCAAGGCCTGCGCAACAGTAAATGGCACGCCTGCATAGGCACTACATTGCACAAGATTTCATCTTGATAAGCTCCCACCTTGAACTTAATAAGTGCATGCTTTACCACCTTTTAACTCACCACATTCACACAACCATTGCAATCGATAAGGATGGGGATGTTTCCTCGTAGGTATATTAAGTTGAGTCACTAACGTGTGGCTCACTACATTAGTGCAACTTCCAGAATCAATTATCATCGAGCACACCTTTCCTTTCACCTACATCTAGCATGAAACAAGTTCTCACGCTGCATATCTCCTTCCTCTTGTACTCTCTTAGTGTTCAAGTTCCTACGTACCACTAAGAGAATATTCACTCCCTCATCTTCTAACTCTTCTTTGCGGCACTCAACCAATTCTGCCCCCTTATCTTCCTCAATCTCCTCTTCACTTTCTTCTTCACACGTTCAAGACTTCCCCAAAAACTATGAAATTAATGTTAAAGAACTTCAAGAATTCAAGGAAGACTCGTTAAGAACGATTGAGGATTCAAGACCCTCTTCGAGAACAACGCAAAACTCTTCAAGAATTACAATTTTAACTCCAATAACTTCAAGATTCTTGAGTTTCACGTGACTACTTCTAGGAACAATAACTTTGACGTTCAAGAACTTCAAGTCTTTCAAGATCAAACGTGCTCCTTTCAAGATTCTAACTAGAGTTTCAAGATTTCTAGATTATCGGTTTCTAACGATCAAGAACTTCAAGATTTGGTTCAAGAACGTGTCTTTATCAATTAATCGTCAAGACTAAAATCCCTAGATGATTTAACAACTTCAATCAACTATCAACTTTCGGTTTTTCTTTCTTCATTTTCTTTTGTCACATTTTTTTCTTTTTTTTTAAAATCAAAAAACGAAATAAAAGACAAAGAACCTAAAAACTAAGGCATGAAGAACATGATTGGGATTGTAAGAACAAACCCCTTCCAAGCTCTGATACCAAATGATGCAATATAAAATGCGGAAAATAAGATAAAAGGATAAAAGCAAGACGCTCAATAAACTATCAAGACAACAAGTAGGAACTAGTCTACTTACCTTCTTGGTGAAGTCACGGAGTACCTATACTATACGAACAACCCTCAAGACAAATATGGTCTTGCAAACTGTTCGATCAAACAAAGGAACGAGTTCAATTTGGAATCAAATGAGGTGAGATGTCGAGAGAGTATGTGGAGCGTGTTTTGAGTGTAAAAGAGCTAAGTCTAGGTCTAATAATCATGGTTTGTATACTCCCTTACCCGTTCCTACTAGTCCTTGGGTAGATGTTTCGATGGATTTTATGATGGGGCTGCCGTGATCTCGAGGTGGTCATGATAGCATCTATGTGGTTGTAAATAGATTTTCTAAGATGGCTCACTTCATTCCTTGTAAAAAATGTGATGATGCACAACATGTTGCTTCTTTGTTCATTGCTAATCTGTTAAAGTTGCATGGTGTACCTCGAACTATTGTTAGTGATAGGGATGCTAAGTTTTTGAGTCACTTTTGGAAGTGTTTGTGGGGTGCTCTTGGCACCAAATTATTTTTTTGGCCACATCACATCATCCAAAAATTGACGGTCAAACTGAGGTTGTTAATCAAACCTTGGGAGCTCTTTTTCGAGCTATGACCGAAGGTAAGTCTGGCACTTGGACTGACCGATTACCTATTATGGAGTTTGAATATAATACTGTTCATCGAATGACTAGCATTACTCCATTTGAATGTGTTTATGGTTTTAATCCTTTGATACCACTTGATCTTGTTCCTTTGTCGAGAGATGTAGTTATTAGCATTGATAGAGAAAATCGGGCAGCCGCGTTGCTCGAATTGCTAGCTAAAGTGAGGAAAACTTTGGAGGATGCTTATGAAAAGGTAGCGGTCAAGAAGAATAAAGGAAGGAAAAAGCTGGACTTAAAGAGAGGTGACTGGGTTTGGGTGCACTTCCGCAAGGAACGATTTCCAAACCATAGGAAAGGGAAGTTGGCTCCGCGAGGAGATGGACCATTTCAAGTGTTGCAGAAGATCAATAATAATGCTTATGTCATAGATCTGCCTGATGATTATGCTGTTTCTAAGACATTCAATGTCACTGACTTAGCTCCTTGTGTTGCTTTGAAAGATGAAGAAGGTTTGATTTCGAGGACGAAATCTTCCCAAGAAGGGGAGGATAATGCAGGTCAACCTGATCATGATACGTTTAAGTCTTCGAGACCATTCACGAGAAGTCAAGCTAAAGAGCTTCATGATGCACATTTGATGGTAAAGAAGAGCCAAGAGTTTCTATGCACCACATTGGAAGATGGCGTGTGATGTTGTGACTATGTTGTGATTATTTTGTAGTTATGAAAGACATTAATTCTTACTTGTTTTGGTGTCCTACGTGACACCTTAGTTACTTAGCCAATTTATGGCATTTTTGTTAGTTGTTTGTTTCCTAGTTAACTTAGGACAAGGCTCATTCTATATAAGCCTAAAGAATTCATTATTTTTAGTACCTAACTTTGATATTCAATACAAAAATCGGCAACAACTTTGCTCCAAACTCGTGTGTTTGAACTTGTCCAATTTTTGGTGTGATTCCAAATTGAACTCGTTCCTTTATTTGATCGAACAGTTTGCAAGACCGTCGTTGTCTTGAGGGTTGTCCGTATAGTATAGGTACTCCATGACTTCATCAAGAAGGTAAGTAGACTAGTTCCTACTTGTTGTCTTGATGGTTTATTGAGCGTCTTGCTTCTATCCTTTTATCTTGTTTTTCGCGTGTTATATTGCATCAGTTGGTATCAAAGCTTGGAAAGGGTTTGTTCTTATAATCCCAATCCTGTTCTTCGTGCCTTAGTTTTTAGGTTCTTTGTCTTTATTTTTGTTTTTTGATTAAAAAAATGCAGAAAAAATTGAGTAAGCAAATATTTCGGAATGAGTAAGCAAAATGCAAAGGATACTGGAGAATGAATTTTTCGGAATACATTTTTGAAAAAGGAATGCTGGTCCTTAAGTTAGCAAATATTCAGTGTGATGAGACAATAATTGGTGGGTATAGCGCATGTATTATATGCGCTATATGTACATCGCATATATGACATGCACTATACCCAACAATTATTGTGGGTCAAATAAATAATAGGAATAGCGTATGAATTACATGCGCTATACTTTAACAGAGAAACTTGCTGTTAAGGTATAGCATATGAATTTTATGCGCTACATATAAAAATGTTCTCATGTCTTTTTTCACCTATTTTGGTGTTTTGAGTCCAATTTTGCAACACTTTAGTTCCGGACTCCATGGACTCACCCCAAAAGAATTAGGAAAAACTATTTTAATGGATACAAAACCCTCCTCTATTATATTTGTTGAGTTGCACTTTGTTGATCAGCCATCCGTATACAACTGACAGGGTATAAAGAATCAGAGGCTGAGCCAAGATTTCAAACTTATGCGTTCTGGATTTTGGGACTATGACTTCAAGTGTTAATGATTAGGTTCTAGATTTTATATTTATAAATATTTCATGAATTCAAAACATCAAATATACTGTTTGAGCAAAAGCTACTGAGTTCGGTCGAACCCGTAAGGCGGCTTGTGCCTCCGCCCCTACGAAGAATACTTTTGCCAAATTTTCAGATATACGAAATAAAATTAAATTTTTAGTAACATACACACTACTTTCAGAATATAATAACAAAATCTTTCCATAATATAACAACCTCCAATAAAACCCATACGATTAAAGATTTTAAATATTTTTCTTTTTTCTTATCTTTTCTCTCATATTTTTTATGCACAACTCCTATGGCTTCCTCTACTTCTTTCTGTTCTCTTTCCATTATGTAAAAACTTCTTCGCCTAATTAACTTTTTTCTTCTTTTCTTCTTTGGAGAACCACGATTAAAAACTAATTTGAAACTTAAGTTCGAATTAGAAAAATTTTAATGGTTATTTTTGAGAGGGTGTGCTTGAAGTTTGTCGGAAATATTTACGAGACTATATAAAATTTGAAGAAGATTGAAGATTATCGGGACTGATTTGGAATCAAAATAGCTGAAAAATGTGAGTAAATACATAAAGACCCCATTAAACTTGTCCAAAAAATATGTTTGAACACTTAAACTAAACGGGTGTTCTTTTACCCCTTTATTCTTGTTCAGAGTGAATTAAATAACACCTTTAAGACTGATATGAAAGAAAAAGAAAAAGGAAATAAAATGAAAGCGCGTAAATTTTTTTAAAAAAAAGAGCCTGCTGATAATGTATAATAAAAATAAAATAAAATAAAGATGGGCCCCTCTCATTTTTTTATCCACCAATCTTCTTTCTCCTTCTTCTAATCACC
>MCJB01048506.1:40654-66669 GCA_002018475.1 Nicotiana obtusifolia
GTTAAAAGAACACCCGTTTAGTTTAAGTGTTCAAACCTGTTTTTTTGGATAAGTTTAATGGAGTCTTTATGTATTTTGCCAATATCCTATGTATGTCATGTATATAACATTGATACACATGACATACATAGAATATATACAAGATAGGCCAAATATTTAAGCAGCCCCTTAAATTTTTTTCCATTTAGACACTTGAACTAAGATATGTTCCTATTGAACACCTAAACTCAAGTCAAACTGTGTCTATCAGGTACAGTTAGCACAACCTCAGAAATAACTTAAGAGCGTGGGGCCAAGCGCCTCCAACATGGCAAATTAAACGAATTAACATGCGACACCTGGAAAACTAAAAAGAAACAACTTCTCTGTTTTCTTCAGAATCTCATCCCCTCTCCGCTTTCGTCTTCTCCTAAGCCCTTAACCCCTTCCCTTTTCCCCTTGCCCTTCTTCTTCACGTCTTTATCAGTAATCACTTTTTTTCTTTTTAAAATTAGTAATTACTTTCACCATATTGAATTAGGTAATGAAATTGTTCTGGAATATAATAATAAGACATTGGGTAAATGAAAATTTTGTGGATAGTTCTTCGACAGATTTTTTTCTTGTTTTCATAACATTTCTTTCTTATCCTTTTCTTCTATTTTATTTTCCTATCTCGTTTTCATACAAAAATTACTTTTCAAGTTTTGACTATGATCAGTGAAAAATGTACAAAGAGAGAAAATTGGTTCACATCATTCATTAAGAAAGAATCGTTGGAGATTGAGAATCTTTACTTTCAGTTGACGACATGATCGTTGTCGGTACTAACAATGCTGATGGAGTTTTCATGGTTGGTGGCTCAAAGACACAGATTGCAGAAGGTGGATGGTAGTAGATTCTGAAAGAGATTGTGGTTGGAAAATTGAGTGAGAAAGAAGAATTTTTTTTGTGTGAAAAACAATAGTTTACGCGCTCAAAATCAAGCATACTAAGTCATGTCAGCAAAATATGCTTGGTATATACAGTTTAATTTGAGTTTAGGTGTTCAATAGAAACAAACATTAGTTCAAGTATCTAAATAAAAAAAAAGGGACAAGTTTGAAGGGCTGCTTGTGTATTTGGCCTACAAGATACACAAATGACTGTTTTGGTTAAAAAAACTACTTGCCACGTGGACGAGTCAACTGGCAACACGTGGTAGATGATGCACAGTCAGCCTTTACGAGATAAATTGGAAGGTCATTTTAATGTATACGAGATCGTTTGCATGGAGATCTGGAAAGAGTCACACAGGAAGATTCTCGGAACTAGGCTCACATGTACGAATAAAGCAAAAGGATCGACAAATTCAGAAGAAATCGGGATTTGACATTAACTACAAAGCCGTTAAAATTCTTTATGCGTAACGTATTCGAGGAGTTAGTGAGGCTGGTAAGTGGTAACAGATATGCGAGACATTAGCGGACTTTTACGATAGTCAATATTATTTAAATTACTACTTCCCTCATTTTGTATCGCATCTAATTCTTTCTGTTTCTCACCACTATTATATATACAATATGTCAGATTTGTCATTAAGCAATTCGAGATCTACATTAAGCTATTCAATTGAAGTTTTCTTTGTTTACTTCTTCTGCAATAGATTATGTTTTTCTTTTTTACAATCACCTCTGAAATCGTCTATTTTCTACTTGTGAAATTGATATTAAATCGATTGCTTGTGGCCTTACTTTATATATTTAATTGATTTAAATTATAAGTCATAGTTTATGTTAAATAATAACATACAGTGATAACCCGTTCACATGTGCCAATTATTTTGGCTTTTTGCCCTTGTGTTTTTGCCATGAAGAGAACTCCAGGAATTTATCCAATTTTAATTAAAATTTAGATGTCAAAAACTACGAAAAACAACTACAAGTTGTGTACTGATGCAGTACCATTTTGGTTGTTGTTTAATCAAATAGAATTACATCTACTTATGAAAAAAATCCATTTTTTGTTCAATTCTATTGAGTCTTGACTGTTGTTTCTCTATTTTTATTTGTTGTCTTATCACTAAAAGTTTTTAATATCATGATAGATAATAAATTTTCGATTGCAACTTTTTTTTAGTTGTTTACCCTCGAAATCGGATAACAATTAAATTTATATGTGATTTTAAGGATACGCGAATTAATTCAATACAAATGATACATTGTGTTAGATTAAACAGATAAATGACGTAATAAATTGTAAAACCAAATTAAGGGGAGTGATTCCGGACTCAGTAACAACTTTAATGAAATATCTGCCTTCAATCCCGGGCTCACGATAATGAAGAACTGATGAACACAAGTAAGAACTTTGAATAACAGAGAAAATAAGAGTATATTGCATTGATATACGTGTTACAATGATGCCTAATGAATAGTTAGACTCCCCTTTATATAGTGCGGGAGTTTTACCCTAAGTACAATCCCAAAAGAGATAAAAATCTTCCGTTTTACTAATCACTGATTTTCTGTCGATACGTGCCGAGATTCATGCCGTAATATCCGGTTGGGCACGGATATCATGACCCTTTGTTTGTCGTGCTCGATTATCTGGTAATGTTCTCCGAAGTTTTGGGATTCAAATCGGAACTGGGGGACGTGGCCCCGATTCTTCCGAGAGCAGGGGTATTGCCCGGACCCCGACTCGAGGGGCTCCTTGCCCCAACTCCGATTTCTTACAGTCACATCTATGCTCCGTTTACTTCATCTGGAACCGAGGCTTCTAAAGGGTCCGGTTTTACCCGTATACAGATAGTCTCCTCGTTTCTTGGAGCATAAGTTTATGGAAGCGACGAGAAACAACATATGCACTTCGATTCCTTCTTCAATACGCCATGACAGAAACGACAAAGAATCCAAAACGTCCCGGCGGTCGTGTCATTATGACTTCAAACACGCGTCAGCCATCAGCAGGTCGTCCCTGAATGCGAAATGGCGGGAAATCTCTATAAGTACTTTCCTCCTTCGTTCATTTTTTACCTTTTGGCCAAGCTTCTACCTTAGAGTTTTCAGGATATCACTATCCTTCTTCACACTCTGATATTTTCACCTCTGTTCTTCAAAACTTCTCAGTAAGTTGCAAGTTTTTACTTATTTTCTACCCAAATCAGCGTACTTGACCTTTCATCTTTCAACATCTCTTCATATTTTTCAAGCTTTTTCCAGATAACAATAGCTAAAACTTCCAAATCCATTTCTTCACAATCGACTGCTGAAATCGATGAGATTACCTCGATGTAGTCATCCTCCAGAGGTCCGCTCCTGACGTGGATATCGATGAACCGGTTGTCGAGCCTCCCTTGAAAATGTTCGTTCCCAGGGGTTGTTCGGTTGCTGATGATTTTAAGGTTGAGAAGCCATCATCGGTGTAGGGCCGCTGCGAGGGAGTATCAAGATATTTATGCTCCATTACCGAAGACGTCCTCCCCACGGTCCGAGAGGACTACAACTAGGTGGGTAAGGACGTAGTAGTCCCCGGGCCTGCGGACGCCATCACTTTCCATGTGGAGGGTTATCTAAGTGTTTACACTTATCCCTTCACGTTGGACCTGGTGGACCCGGTTATCTTGAATTTTTGCAAGAGGTACGAAGTATGCCTCGGTCAGATCCACCCATCACTGTAGAGGATCGTGATTCTCCTTCGTTATTTCGTGAACAAGACCGAGTTGCGTTGGTTTACCATCGATTACCTTCTCCGCCTATACAGTTCCCGAATCTTCCTAGGGGGACTAATAAAGCTTACACACTGGGCTAGCAAACCCTCATTCTCGAGCATCAATGAGGATGGGGACTGGGGCTGGCAGGGACGTTTCATTCGGGTGAAGACCGAAGACTTGGTTCCCCCCAAACTCATGTCATTCCCCGAGAAGTGGAACACATCTCGTAAGTATAGTTTCCCCTTGAACGCCATTTTACTTTCATCTCCTCTTTTCTTACTGGTATTTGTGGTGATGCAACTGTCGCTCGAGTCCCAAACGCGATCCCTCAGCTCAAGGAGTGGATCGAGGGCATTTGTTCATAGATGCCTTATTTCGAGCGCTCATGGCGCAAACTCTCGGGGGGCCATTGGGAGGCCCGTTCTTATGGTAAGGCCCTTCCTCGAATAGGTAACATCTGGCTCTCTCATTTGCATCATACTTACCCTCTTTTATTCACTTTTTTTTTTGCAGGTTTTCCTAAGACCATTGAGCTTAGGCCTTTAGAAGGGGACGAGGATCCGTCTGTTGACCCCTCCGCTTTGGGGCAGCTTGGGGCTGCAACTGGGGGAAAGAAGAAAAGGAAGACTTCGGGCTCCCCGAGCTCAGAGAGGAAGAAGCCAAAGAAAAGGTTGGCCCGTAAGCCAAAGGAAAGTTCTAGCTCTCGAGCGCCCGACTCAGATTTGCTTTATCAGCTCAGGGATGAGCCCGAAGAACATGCTTTTTTCATGGCCCACGGGCCAACATCCCCCAAGGAGCGAGCAGCCATTGAAGAGGAGATCTATAAAGCTGATCCCCCTCAGGCCCGGTGGGTCGATAAGGAGATCGGGGCCGAGAACTTTCCGAAATGCCAGCCACGCCCCGAAGAGGGCACCCGGTGTAATAGAGATTTAAGGGTCGCCTTCCTATACCGAGTCCATGCTCGAGGAGGCCCGAGTAGGAAAGGAGAAATCTAAAGAAGGGACTCATGGCGCGGACGATCCCCTTCGTTCCTTTTTTGATGGTGTGGACTCGTCCGTTTTGGAGGATTTTTCCGGGCTGAGCGACCTGGAGGTGCCGAGAAAGGGGTCGTCTTCAGAAGTCGGCGGGCTGAATTCGAGCCTGAAGTTAGTCAACCAATTGCTTGCCCTGAGTGTGGATCCGGACCGCAAGAGTTTCGATAGTCATCACTATCCCAGAGGATGCCCAGCTTCTTTCCGCTCCCGTGGGAGTAGTGAGCCACCTTTGATGCTTGGTGACCGAAGAAGACCAGGCGAAAAGGAACGAGGTGGACGTACCGTGCCTGTTTAACGAGGCACACCAGGCACTGAATCGGGTAAGGTATCATTACGACCTTTCGACCTTTGACTTAATCCTTGATATTTCTCACGTCTTCTTTCTTTTACCCTTTCGTAGGCCTCAGTGCTCCATCACGAAAGCTTTCTTCGATACTGGGCCGAGGTTAACCAGCTCGAGGCCGAGATCAAGGAGCTTGCTGAGAAAAAAGACACGTATAAGCTTCTCAGCGACCAACACGAAGGGGTCGTCAAGAATCTCTAAGCTGAGCTGGATGCGGCTCAGAAGGAGCATGCCGACTTGGTCGAACAAGTAAAGGTTTTTGAAGTTAGCAATGAGGATTTAGCCATGGTGACTAACGACCAAACCTCGCAGGTTCAGCAAAAGATTGACCGGATCGACCAACTCCGAGCTGAAATGAATGAGGTCCAAGCCATGGCTAATGTTTGGAAGGGAAAAATGGATCGGCTGGCTTTGGAGAAGGAGACCGCCCAGGAACAGCTGGCATCAATAGAAGTTCAACTCTGAGTGACAAAAGAGAAGGCTGATAAGCGAGCCCAGCTGAATGAGGAACTCTAAGCTCAACTGAACTTAGCCTTGGCAAAGCGAGATGCCCTCGGCAGTAAATATGAAGCTGTAAAGGCTCAGATGCGCATAACCTCTGCCAATGCTGAAGAGATGGTGGCCCAGTATAGGGCCGATGTTGAGGCATCCGAGGCCCGTCTAAAAACCACTATTGAGTACATGAAATGGTTGTCTCGAAGGGCGACCTTCGAAGAGATCCATGCCCGAGGCTTAGACCTATCTATCGAGATCGAGGAGGAAAAAGGCTCGAGGTCGAGGTCAAGAAGCTGGCTGATCCCGAGGATGAAGAAGGCTCTGAGGGCTCCGATGAACCCGAAGATGAAGAAGGCCCCGACGGCTCTGGTAACGAGGCGGGTTCTGGTGAAGATTGGGCGTAGGTGCCTTAGGAACTTTTGTCTTTGCTTTTGCACCTTGTACATTTATTTTGTTGAGGCCGTTTTCATTGGCCTTTGTAAACACATTCTGGAATGACCGGAAGCTTTCTCCAAAATGCTTGTTTAAATGTTTTTAGACTATAATTTTGCCAAGGATAACCTTTGAACTAGTTTGAAATTTTGAAGGCCTTATATTTTGATTATGGGCTTTGGATGTCTCCGAGCTACTTTTAGGATGTCCGTAGCCTTTTCAGTTTAGGCACTGCCTAATAGCTTTTGTGCCTCCAAGTTTCGATAACTGGAGCCATCTGAACTTATCAAGGATGGCAGTCCCCGAGTGGGGGTAGCTCCTTGGGCTCGGATAGGGGTAGCCATTAGGCTCGATAGTTCTCGAGCAGTAATAGCCCTTAGGCTCGATACTTTTACGAAGCAAAAAATATTTGTTAGCAAGGTAGAAACTTTCTTTTATTTCTATGGGTAACGTACAAAATTGTATAAAAGCTCGTATTGCGGCCGGTATGACCTACGCGGGCACGGTTCGTTTGACCATTTGGCCCTTATAATGAATCCTAACTACCGAGCCTGGACTGATCGAGCACATAGTTTCATTCCTTTCTAAAAAGCATGACCCGAGGGTGATGGACCCCAGTATTCGAGGTTGATTGTCGAGAGGGCTCAGATACTGTTGACGTGACCATCGACTCTGATTCAAAACCGGTCTTCGATTCTAAGTTAGCACGATCCAACCAGAAAATTCATTTGGGAGAAAACTGGTTCAAGAAAAAAGAGTGCAACGCGTGCTTTCAAGCCTAACAATTACATCATCCTTTAGTTGTTGCCTGCAAGTGTTAGTCCAATTTGCAATATATATATATATATTAAAAAATAGAATGAAGGGGGTCGTAGTATTATTGTTTTAAGTGGATCACATTCTAGTTTTTTGGTATCTGGTCACTGTTCCCTGCTTCACGTTTGTACAAACCTTTACCAGTAATCTTGATAATTCGATATGGATCTTCTTAATTCGGTCCCAGCTTCCCTTCCTTCGGGTTCGGGTGTTCACTGTCACCTTTCTTAACACCAAGTCCCTGATATTCAAGTGTCGGAGGTTGGCTCTCCGGTTGTAATACCTTTCGATCCGCTATTTCTGGACGGCCAACTGGACGAGGGAGGCCTCGCACCTCTCATCCAATAGTTCCAGGCTCGTGCTCATGGCCTCACCGTTCGACTCTTCGGTCGCATATCGGAACCTGAAACTCTGTTATGCTACCTCGACAGTATAGGTGCTTCAGCACCGTAGACCAACTAAACCGAGGAGGCCCCAATACTAGACTTTGAGGTCGTACAGTATGCCCACAGGACTTCGGGCAGAATTTTCTTCCATTTTCCATTAGCATGGGTCAATCTTTTCTTAAAGTTTTGGAGTATGGTCTTGTTTGTAGATTCCTCCTGCCCGTTCCCACTAAGGTGATAGGGTGTTGACAAGATCCTTTTGATCTTATGGTCCTCAAAAACTTTGCTTACCTTGCTGTCGATGAACTGCTTCCCGTTGTCACATACGATCTCGGCCGGCATCCCGAATCAACATATTATATGGTCCCAAATAAAATCAATAACTTTTTTTTCTCTGACTTTCTCAAATGCCTGAGCTTCAACCGATTTAGAAAAATAGTCAGTCATGAATAATATAAATTGTGCCTTACCAGGTACCCATGATAGGGGACCGACGATGTCCATTCCCCATTTTATGAATGTCCAAGGTGACTGATGCAAGTCAAACTGATCATGAAACGTTTAAACCTTCAAGACCATTCACGAGAAGTCAAGCTAAAGAGCTTCATGATGCACATTTGATGGTGAAGAAGAGCCAAGCATTTGGCGTGTGATGTTTGTTACTGTGTTGAGATTATTGTGTAATTATGGAAGACATTAATTCTTACTTGTTTTGGAGTCCTGCGTGACTAGTTCCTAAACTTAGCCAAATTGTGACCTTTTTGCTAGTTATTTGTTTCCTAGTTGATTTAGGTTAACTAGTTATTCTTTTCCTATTTGATTTAGGTAAAGACTCATTCTATATAAGCCTAAAGACTACATTATTTTCAGCACCTTACATTAATTTTACAAAGAAATTTCGGCCAAGCCTTTGTGCTTCCAAACGTGTGACTTTAACCTATCCAATTTTGGTGTGATTCAAAATTGAACTTGTTCCTTTGTTTGATTGAACAATTTGCAAGACCATCGTTGTCTTGAGGGTCGTTTGTATAGTATAGGTACTCCTTGATTTCATCAAGAAGGTAAGTAGACTAGTTCCTACTTGTTGTCTTGATAATTCATAGAGCGTCTTGCTTCTATATTTTGTTTTCTTGTTTCCGCGTTTAATATTGCATCAGTTGGTATCAGATCTTGGAACGGGTTTGTTTCTACAATCCCAATCCTATTCTTCGTGCCTTAGTTTTAGATTCTAATTCTTAAATTTCGTTTTCGATAAATTTTTAAAAAAAAACGTGACAAAATAAAAGAAAGAAAGAAATAAAAACCGAAAGTTGATAGTTGATTGAAGTTGTTAAATCATCTAGGGATTGAAGTCTTGAAGATTAATTGATAAAGAAACGTTCTTGAACCAAATCTTGAAGTTCTTGATCGTTAGAAATCGATAATCTTGAAACTCTAGTTGAAATCTTGAAGGTGCACGATTGAATCTTGAAAATCTTGAATTTCTTGGGGTTAAAATTGTAGTTCTTGAAGAGTTTTACGTTGTTCTTGAAGAGGTTCTTGAATCCTCAAACGTTCTTAACAAGATTGCCTTGAATTCTTGAAGTTCTTGAACTTTAATTTGTTGTTCTTGAAAGAGTATTGTTGAAAAACGTGGAAGAGGGCCTAAAAAGTGCAAGGGAGGCCGAATTTGGGAGGAGAAAAAGGAGGAATAGGAAATCCTAATTCTAGTCCAAGGAGGAAACAACTCCCAATCCAAAAGGGAGAAGTTTCAAGGAGTGAAATTCTATTTGGACAAGGAGAGGAGGGGCGAATTTGTGTTGGAAAAGGAGAAGGGGGGCCGAAAATCCTAAGGGCTAAGGAGAGAGGATTGGTCTTCTCCAAACTAAAGTGGGAAAGCTTCTAAAATTTCCTTATCTCTTCTATTTCGAATTTCCTTCTTTGATTGCATTAATTCTAATTAGTAATTCTTAGGTAATTTTCTACTTAAGTAATTGCTAATCTTTGAGCTTGTAGGACCTCATGCTAAAACTCAGAATTTCCACTTTCGTAGATAATTCTTGGCTTCTTGTGCTCACTTAAAAAGCTGTCCGCCTATCGATTCACATAATTTCACTCACCCCGAAGAAAACTATTGGCCTTGTGAACTTGAAGGGTCGCTAAGGAACATGGTCAATTAGAGGAAGCCAATTTGAAGACAAGTGTGAAATCCTACCCGAAAATTTGAGTGAACCCGAGAGTCATTCGAAAAGTGAGAGAGAGAATTTTTAACTAACCTTAACATTCTCTAGTCTCTTTTCTTTTGCAGGTACAAGGATACGGAAGGAGAAAAGGTTGTGACTGACATTACTTTGGCCGATCTCTTGGCTGAAGTAAGGGCAATTAGCGCCCGAGTGGAGAACATTGAAAGATCCTCTAGCAATCAGAAGCATGCCGGAGAAGGAACTAGTGACGGTTCCACCGTTAGACCCGAGCAGTTCGTGGAGTTAGCTCGCCAAAACGAGTTGAGGGACGGAGGTGCTCAAAATGTCAGGTCCATGAGGATTCCCCCGGGTGTCATACCACCATTAATGCCAGCCCGAAGAAATATAGCACCCGTTGGGGACATGAGAGCAGCCCGAGAGGATGATTAACCCGAGTTCGAGGAATTTGAAGATGATGATTTGGGGCCACGAAATCCGAGAGTAGGGAAACGAAATGGAGGCCGAGACTACATGGGAAGAGGTGGTTATGATCATGTTCCGAGAGGGAGGCTTAGAGGTTTTGGTGGAAGGAACTTAGAGTATGAGTTTGATGAGTATGCTGAGCATTATGAGGACTTCCAACCAATCTTACCAAATCGAGGGGGCCGAGACCATGTCCGAGACAGTAGGTTGAACAGCGTCAAGGTTACTATCCCTGCTTTCAAAGGAACTAGTGATCCTGACTGATTTTTAGAATGGAAGTGTCAAGTTGAGCGGATATTTGAAATTATGAGTGGAGAAGAAGGCTACATATGCCATTGCTGCTTTCAAGTCCTATGCTTCTACTTGGTGGGAGGCTGAGAAAAGATCCAAAGTTAGACATAACCAGCTTGCACGCATAACCTGGGTGGAATTGAAGCAAATAATGACTCGTAAATATGTGAACCCACGGCACAAGCAAGAACAATTACCGAAGTTGTATGATTTGAAACAAGGGTTGAAGTCCGTGGAAGAATACTATGATGACTTTGAGAAGATTCGTCTATCACTTGACATGGAAGACGAAGAAGAAGAAGAGGCTATCATCCGATTCAATAATGGGTTGAATAATGATATCTCCAATCAGTTGAGGCTACATGTGTTCATTGCTCTTCATGATGTGTTCTTAGCTGCCATTGAAGCCGAAAATATGATTAAGGAAAGCCGGGCAACTCGATATAGAGGGGGTTTCGATTCCATTATCTTACGTCGAAACAAAGAGTGGAAGATGCCGAACACTGGGGGAGCAAGCCAAACCCGAGAGCCTACAACAAGCCAAAACCGAGAGCCTAATAAGCTAGCCCAAGCCGCGGCACCTGGAGTTGAACCTTAGGGGTCCGAAGGTAATTCTAAGACTCAACTCAATTCTCCTAGTGCATCTTCTTTTCAGTGTCACAAATGCAAAGGCTATAGACATTTTGCTAAGGATTGTCCAACACGGAAGACCATGTTAATTCTTGATGATGGTACTGTGTGTGAAGAAGAAAGTGAAGAGGAGATTGAGGAGAGGGCGGAATTGGTTGAGTGCGGCGAAGAAGAGTTAAAAGATGAGGGTGTGAATATGTTCTTAGTGGTACGTAGGAACTTGAGCACTATGAGCGTACAGGAGGAAGGAGATGTGCAGCGTGAGAACTTGTTTCATGCTAGATGTAGGGTTAAAGGAAAGGTGTGCTCGATGATAATTGATTCCGGAAGTTGAACTAATGTAGTAAGCCACACTTTAGTGACTCGACTTAGTATACCTACGAGGAAACATCCCCATCCTTATCGATTGCGGTGGTTGAGTGAATGTGGTGAATTAAAGGTAGTAAAGCAGGAACTTATTAAGTTCAAGGTGGGAGCTTATCAAGATGAAATCTTGTGTAATGTAGTGCCTATGCAGGCGTGCCATTTACTATTGGGCAGGCCTTGGCAGTTTGATAGATGTGTTGATCATGATGGAAAGGCCAACACTTATATGGCCAAGCTGGAGAGCAAGAGTTATGTAATTAAGCCCTTAACACCGTAACAGGTTAGTGATGATTACAAACGCATGCGGGAACTGAAAGAGGCGGCTAGAGCTAAGGCTCCAATGGAGCCCAAATCCGAAGCAATGACCAATGCTAGTACATCGAACCTGTCAGGTAATATTTGTGCCATGATGCAACCAGGTGAGTATTTGAGAGGCAATGGTAGTTCTAAACTCTTAATTTGCCTAATTCATAAGGGTGTTTACTTGATCTCTAATGATGAAGTTTCTACTAACGTTCACCCCTTGCCTAGTGTTGTTGGTGATGTTTTGCAAGAATACAGGGGACATGTTTCCGAGGAGATGCCGAGTGGACTATCTCCATTGAGGGGGATAGAACACCAAATTGACTTTGTTCCGGGGTCACAAATTCTGAACAAACCCGCATATCGAAGCAATCCACAGGATACTAAGGAGTTGCAACGACAAGTGGATGAGCTATTGACTAAGGGGCTAGTTCGAGAGAGTCTAAGTCCGTGTGCCTTACTCGTGATCTTGGTTCCAAAGAAAGACGGTACCTGGAGGATGTGTGTTGATTGCCGAGCCGTCAATAAGATAACGGTAAAGTATCGTCATCCTATCCCTAGGTTAGATGACATGCTAGATGAGTTATGTGGTTCAAGTGTTTTCTAAGATTGATCTTAGGTCCGGTTACCACCAAATCCGTATGAAATCGGGTGATGAGTGGAAAACTGCATTCAAGATCAAGTTTGGTCTATATGAATGGTTGGGGATGCATTTTGGTCTCTCCAACGCACCTAGTACGTTCATGTGATTAACGAATCATGTGCTTAAACCGTTTCTTAATAAGTTTGTCATTGTCTACTTTGATGATATCTTGATTTATAGTAAAAGTTTAGATTACCATGTTGATCACTTAAGGCAAGTGTTTGAAGTATTAAGAGCCGAAAGGTTATATGTTAATTATAAGAAGTGTGCCTTTTGTGTAGAGAAAGTTGTATTTCTGGGATTTGTTCTAAGTGTTAATGGTGTTGAAGTAGATGAATCTAAGGTCGAAGCTATTAGAGACTGGCCTCCTCCTACTATTGTTTCACATGTTTGAAGTTTCCATGGATTAGCTAGTTTCTACAGGCACTTTATTAAAGACTTTAGCACCATAGCAGCATCACTCATGGAGTTGGTGAGAAAAGACACGCCTTTTGTGTGGAGGGAGCCGTAAGAGGGTGCCTTCCAAGAGTTGAAACGTAGGCTTAGTTCTGCCTCGTTGTTACAATTACCTGATTTTAGTAAGGCATTTGAAATTGAGTGTGATGCCTCGGGGGTGGGAATTGGAGGTGTTCTTATGCAAGATGGGAAGCCTATTGCCTATTTTAGTGAGAAGTTGAAGGGGGCTGCCTTGAATTACTCTACGTACGACAAAGAGTTGAATGCCCTCGTGAGAGCTTTAGCTCATTGGCAACATTACCTATGGCCTAAGGAATTCATAATTAGGAGTGATCATGAGTCACTCAAACATCTTAGGGGTCATGTGAAACTAAATAAACGACATGTCAAGTGGATAGAGTTCATTGAGAGTTTCCTTTACGTGATTCCTTACAAGAAGGGAAAGGAGAATGTAGTAGCTGACGCACTATCTAGGAAGTTTTCTTTGGCTATCACGTTAGCATCTAGGTTGATGGGTTTTGAGAGTATTAAGTCTATGTATGAGCATGACCCTAAACTTAGGAGTGTGTGTGATGCCATCACTAGTGGGCTTAGCAGATTGAGAAGTATCAGTGGCATGATGGGTACCTTTTTAAGAAGGGGAGAGTTTATATACCTGAGTCCTCGTGGCGAGAGGTGTTGGTGCGTGAGGCACATTGTGGGGGTTTGATGGGACACTTTGGGGTAGACAAGACTTTAGCTATATTAGGGGAGTAATTCCATTGGCCTAAAATGAGGCGAGATGTCGAGAGAATATGTGGAGCGTGTTTTGAGTGTAAAAGAGCTAAGTCTAGGTCTAATAATCATGGTTTGTATACTCCCTTACCTGTTCCTACTAGTCCTTGGGTAGATATCTCGATGGATTTTCTGATGGGGCTGTCGCGATCTAGGGGTGGTCATGATAGCATTTATATGGTTGTTGATAGGTTTTCTAAGATGGCTCATTTCATTCCTTGTAAAAAATGTGATGATGCACAACATGTTGCTTCTTTGTTCATTGCTAATGTGTTAAAGTTGTATGGTGTGCCTCGAACTATTGTTAGTGATAGGATGCTAAGTTTTTGAGTCACTTTTGGAAGTGTTTGTGGGGTGCTCTTGGCACCAAACTGTTGTCTTCTACATCACATCATCCACAGACTAACGGTCAAACTGAGGTTGTTAATCGCACCTTGGGAGCTCTTCTTCGAGCTTTGACCAAAGGGAAGTCCGGCACTTAGGCTGACCGATTACCTATTATGGAGTTTGCATATAATAGAACTGTTCATCGCATGACTAGCATTACTCCATCTGAATGTGTTTATAGTTTTAATCCTTTGATACCACTTGATCTTGTTCCTTTGCTGAGAGATGCAATTATTAGCGTTGATGGAGAAAATCGGGCAGCCGCGTTGCTCGAATTGCATGCTAAGGTGAGGAAAACTTTGGAGGATGCTTATGAAAAGGTAGCGGTCAAGAAGAATAAAGGAAGGAAAAAGCTGGACTTAAAGAGAGGTGACTGGGTTTGGGTGCACTTCCGAAAGGAAAGATTTCCGAACCATAGGAAAGGGAAGTTGGCTCCGCGAGGAGATGGTCCATTTCAAGTGTTGTAGAAGATCAATAATAATGCTTATGTCATAGATCTGGCTAATGATTATGTTGTTTCTAAGACATTCAATGTCACTGACTTGACTCCTTGTGTTGCTTTGAAAGATGAAGAAGGTTCGATTTCGAGGACAAAATCTTCCTAAGTAGGGGAGGATGATGCAGGTCAAACTGATCATGAAACGTTTAAACCTTCAAGACCATTCACGAGAAGTCAAGATAAAGAGCTTCATGATGCACATTTGATGGTGAAGAAGAGCCAAGCGTTAGGCGTGTAATGTTTGTTAATGTGTTGAGATTATTGTGTAGTTATGGAAGACATTAATTCTTACTTGTTTTGGAGTCCTGCGTGACTAGTTCTTAAACTTAGCCAAATTGTGGCTTTTTTATTAGTTATTTGTTTCCTAGTTGATTTAGGTTAACTAGTTATTCTTTTCCTATTTGATTTAGGTAAATGCTCATTCTATATAAGCCTAAAGACTACATTATTTTCAGCACCTTACACTAAATCTACAAAAAAAATTCGGCCAAGCCTTTGTGCTTCCAAACGTGTGACTTTAACTTGTCTAATTTTGGTGTGATTCAAAATTGAACTTGTACCTTTGTTTGATCGAACAATTTGCAAGACCATCGTTATCTTAAGGGTCGTTCGTATAGTATAGATACTCCTTGATTTCATCAAGAATGTAAGTAGACTAGTTCCTACTTGTTGTCTTGATAATTCATAGAGCGTCTTGCTTCTATCTTTTGTTTTCTTTTTTCCGCGTTTAATATTGCATCAGTGACAAGACCAAATATTGTAGCTCCCCAGGCTGATGGATCATTGGTGTGTGCCTCTGACAGCCATCGCATTTTCGCACGAACTCCTTCGCATCTTTCTCCATGTCGATCCAGTAATAGTCGGCTCTGATTATCTTCTGAATGAACGATTCAGCCCCCGAATGGTTCCCTTAGGTACCTTCATGAACTTCTCTCAGAACATAATCGATGTCTCCCAATCCCAGACATATGGCGAGTAGACCATTGAACGTTCTTCTGAACAGGGTGTTAACTTCGGACAGGCTGAACCTGGCTGCCTTCGTGCGCAGAGCTTTTGATTCTTTTGGATCTAAGGGCAGCTTCCCGGTCTTCAGGTAATCTATATACTTGTTTCTCCAGTCTCAGGTTAAGCTTGTCGAGTTTATCTCGATGTGGCCTTCTTCCACTACCGATTTTATGAGTTATAGGACCGTTCCCGAGCTGAATTCATTGTCATTAACCGATGACCCCAAGTTAGCAGAGCACCGGCTTTGCTATTTTGATCCCGGGGCACATGTTGTAGGGTCCATTCCTTGAATCGATGTAATGTTAACTGCAGTTTATCCAAGTATCTTCACATTCGTTCCTCTTATTCACCACTAGGAAGGAATTGCATTTAGCATCGATCACTTCGGCTCCCAAGCTTTTAGCCAATTCGAGACCTACAATCATGGCCTCATACTCGGCCTCATTGTTAGTCAATTTCACTGTTCTAATAGATTTCCTAACTACGTTACTCATGGGCGGCTTCAATATAATGCCGAACATCCGATTTACTATGCGTTGGTAAGCGGCACCAGCATTTTTTAGTCCGAATGGCATTACGTTATAGCAATAGGTGCCATATTTAGTGATGAAGGAAGTCTTTTCTTGGTCTCCCTGGTCTATCAGGATCTAGTTGTACTCGGAATAGGCGTCGAGAAAGTTGAGTATCTCGTGGCCGGCCGTCGCATCGATCATGCGATCCATGTTAGGCAAAGGAAAAGAGTCTTTAGGGCATGCCTTGTTCAAGTCTTTATAGTCTACACACATCCTTAATTTATTTTCCTTTTTAGGTACTACCACTATGCTTGCTAACCAATACGGGTACTTAACGTCCCGTATGGAACCTATTTTAAGGAGTTTGGATACCTCATCTTTGATGAATGCATGCTTGACTTTGGACTATGGCATCCTCTTCTGTTTAACAGGGTGAAACTTCGAATCCAAGCTTAACTTGTGGGTAGTTGTTTCGGGCGGGATCCCACTCATGTCAAGATGGGACCAAGCAAAATAATCTATGTTAGCTATAAGGAATTCAATGAGTTTTATCCTGAGCCCGGGAGTTAGCCCCGTGCCCAGGTATACCTTTTGATCGGACAGGTGCTCGATCAATCTGACTTGCTCCAGCTCCTCGACTGTTGACTTAGTTGCATCAGAATTGTCAGGGGCTATGAAAGACCTAGGGACTCTGTAATCGTTGTCCTTGCCTGTCTCTACGTTTATGGCTCGGTCGGGGCTAGTGTCGGTGATTTCTATTTGGTTTCTTCCTTGGTGACCGAACTCGGGTTCTTTGACGTCGAGAGTATGGATATTTGGACGACCTCCTCGACCGCGAACATTTCTTTTGTGGCCGGTTGCTCCCCATAAACTGTTTTGATTCCTCCCAGTATGGGGAATTTCAACACCTGATGTAGCGTCGAGGGTGCTACCCTCATGATATGAATCCATGGCCTCCCGAATAGAGTATTGTATCTCATATCTCCTTCGATCACGTAGAACTTTATTTCCTGAACGGTTCCGGCAGTGTTTACCGGTAGGGTTATCTCCCCTTTAGTGGTTTCGCATGCCCTGTTAAATCCGTTTAAAACTCGAACTGCAGGAACTATTTGGTCTTGTAGACCCAGCTGTTCCACGACCCTCGATCTAATGATATTGGCCGAGCTACCTGGATCAATTAACACACGCTTAACTCGAGATTTATTTATGAGTACAGATATTACCAGTGCATCATTGTGTGGTTGTATGATGCCTTCAACGTCCTCGTCGTTGAAATATACGTTTCCCTCCGATACGTAATCTCGAGACCGTTTATCCCTTTTAATGGACACTTTAGTGCGCTTTTACATAGGCCCTTGGGAAATGTCAACTCCTCCAATGATCATGTTAATGACGTGCTGATGCTCCTCTTGCTCGATCTGCTTGTTGGAGTCCCTATTGCTGAAGTAATTTTTGGCTTGATCGCTTAGAAACTCTCGGAGGTGTCTGTTATTGAATAACTGGGCTACTTCTTCTCTCAATTGTCGACAGTCTTCGGTTCAGTGGCCGTGTGTGCCATGATGTTTACACATTAGGTTGGGGTCCCTCTAGGCAGGATCGAATTGCAACGGTCGAGGCCACTTAGTATCTTTGATTCGTCCGATGGCTGACACGATATCGGCAGCATCGACGTTAAAGTTGTACTCTGATAACCTTGGTGCTTCTTGGACCCGACGGTTCTGTCAAAACCGTTTTTGCTCATGAGTCCCCGGTTATTATGACCTTAATCGCTTCTTCTTTCACTCCTTGCAAGGTTGCATCCGGACCCATTACTCCTTCGATCTTCATTTTATGGTTGATAGCAATCTCTGTTCGATCTTGGTTCATGATCTACGGCTCTTTTGGATCTATCACTAGTCCTAACGGGATAAACGGATCCGGAAGGGGCCCCAAGTTGATCGTCTTCAATCATGATTTTTGATTGGTACCTGTTATGGAAGTCGACGCAAGTTACCATCGGGTATTCTATCAAATTTTGCTTCAACTTCTGCGAAGCCAATGAGCTTTTGGGGTTGAGTCCTTGGGTGAATGCCTGAACGGCCAAATCGTCCGCAATCAGGGGCAAATCCATCCATTCCATTTGAAACCTCGACACGAATTCCCTAAGCATCTCGTTATCTCTTTGCTTCACCTTGAAAAGGTCTGACTTCCTGGTCTCGACCTTGATGGCCCCGGCGTGCGCCTTTACATAGGCATCTGCAAGCATAGCAAACGAGTCAATAGAATTAAGGGGTAGTTGTGATACCATATCATAGCTCCTTTTGACAAGGTCTCTCCGAACTTTTTTAGCAGCACGGATTCGATTTCATCATCTTCCAAGTCATTCCCCTTGATGGCGCACGTGTAGGAGGTCACATGCTCGTTTGAATAAGTCGTTCCATTATACTTCAGAATTTCGGGCATACGGAACTTCTTCGGGATCGGCTTCAGAGCTGTGCTCGGAGGGAAAGGCTTTTGGACAAACTTCTTGGAATTCAGGCCTTTTAGTATCGGTGGTGCTCCTGGGATTTGATCGACCCTGGAGTTATAGGTCTCCATATTTTTTTGTCGTTGGCTTCGATTTTCTTTTCTCCCGATTCTACCCATTTCGTCAGTTCCTCGAGCATCTTTATTATCTTGGGGTTGGTCCTAGGTTCAGCCTCACTTGGCCTTTCTGTGACTGATTCATTTCTGCGAGTGTTTTTCCAAGATGGTTCGGGCTCAACTCTGCTGTGGGCACGGCTCTGGTTCTGCAACTGGGCTATAGCTGCTTGTTGAGCCTGTAACATTTTGAAGATCACTCGCAAGTTGATCTCATCGCCTTCGCCGTCGTGTGTACTCTGGGATATCGATCGGGCTCCCTCGCGAATGCTGTTTTCGGGGTCGGTTGGCAAGTTTGCTGTGATAACCACATGTGAGTTAGCATCAATCGGGTCCGCGGCTGGAACTCTGTTGGGATCAACAGGGGACACCTCGTTGCTGGGCACCATATTGTTGTTCTTGCCATGGTGGCCAGATTCAACATCAACGTTCAAATGGGCAGATTGGGAATTTGACATTTTTAATTTGACCTGAAATTAGGAGCTCAAAGAACAAGTAAAATAGAGTATGTTATGGAAATTTGTATCAAATTACCATTATATCCTTATCCCCACGGTGGGCGCCAAACTGTTTACCCTAAAAAACGGATAACAATTAAATTTACATGTGGTTTTAAGGGTACGGAGATTAATTTAATACAAATGATAAATTGTGTTAGATTAAACAGATAAAGGACATAATAAATTGTCAAACCAATTAAGGGGAGTGATCCCGGACTCAGTAACAACTTTAATAAAATGCCTACCTTCGATCCCGGGCTCACGATAATGAAGAATTGATGAACAAAAGTAAGAACTTTGGATAACAGAGAAAATAAGAGTATATTGCCTTGATATGCGTGTTACAATGATGCCTAATGAATAGTTAGACTTCCCTTTATATAGTGGGGGAGCTTTACCCTAAGTACAATTCTAAAAGAGATAAAAATCTTCCGTTTTTACTAATCACTTATTTTCTGCCGATACATGCCGAGATTCATGCCGTAATATCTGGCTGGGCACGGATTCACGACCCTTTGTTTGTCGTGCTTGATTATCTGGTAACGCTCTCCAAAGTTTTGGGGTTTGATTCGGATCGGGAGGACGTGGCCCAGATTCTTCCGAGGGCAGGTGTATTGCCCGGACCCTGACTCGAGGGGCTCCTTGCCCCGACTCCGATTCCTTACATTCACATTTTTGCTCCGTTTACTTCATCGGGAACCGAAAAAGGCCCGATTTCATGGGTATACAATAGTGCCAACAATAGCAATAATATTCACCTGCAAATAATTAATACTCTTTAATAAATCCGCAACAAACAAAAACAACTACTAATCTATAATTTTAAGGTGTCAACAACATAACAAAAATGGTAAACTATAATAGTTCTACTTGAAGATCTCAAAGGCTCAGCGGCATAGACTCAGAATGTTCATCTAGTAATTCTACGACTATTCAAAATAAAAAGAACTAATACTTGAACAGAACATTGTTTCTATCAAGAAAAGTAATGTTAATTATAGATCATGCTATTATTAATGGAGTATTTGTAATCCAAGAATATTCATAGACTTCTTAAAGCTTCAAAGAATATTAAACAACTTATTTGCAGGGTGAAAATTATGAGTAAACGCTACCATAAGGAAGAGTTAAGCAATAATTAGCATTTAATTTATGCGTCATGCTGGTGTGAGAAAGTCTGTAGGGACTGAGGGAGAATATAAGCGTGTTTCAGACCTTTAGTCTTTAGATAAGAATAAGAAATCAACATCAAGACCTTTAGATAGATAACTGAATATGTGAGTCTCCAAGTGTGAAATATCTATCTATCTATGTTTCCAACAACTAGTTTGCGCACAACTTCAAGCTAGAAATAGTGTAATAATGTAAGCAATTACTAATAGTTATAAAGCATTGTACAACTTTCTTACTTACAAGATTTTCTTTGAGCTCACATACTTTTAAAAGTAAACTAAAAGAGTGAAGCCGGCTCGCATTTTAAACTGGTCTACAAGAGACTGTGAAAAAGGAAACATTATAAAAATGAGTGAACGACAACAGAATTATTTATCCTTACCGACTCTATTATTTTTCTACCAATCAAACTAATTAACTTTCTTACCTATTATTTTTTTTCTTCTTTTCTTTTTAATTTCTCAGCTTCTTGTCTTTTTTTCTTCTTTTCTCCTTTTCTTTTTTCTCGTTTTCCTTTTTTTTTTCTTTTTTTTCTTTTTCTGTTCATTTATTTTGCTCCAAATCATATTATTATTATTATTATTATTATTATTATATTAATTTAATTTCACACTCAATTTTGACTCCTTTTTTTTGCTTTTATTTTTTTATTTCTTGTTCCTTTTCTAATTTCATTTAAATTCTTTTTTTATATTCTTTTTCTCTTCATAATCTAATTTCATTTACTATTTTCACTATTTTTTGTTATTCTTTTTTTTTTTTATACAATAAGTAAAAATAATTGATATAGTAAATATTTATTCACTTTTTTTTAAATATAACTAGTGTAAATACCTTTTGTCTTTTTTCTCATTTTTTAAATTCAATTATTAAACTGAAATAATATCAGTTGCCACTTGATCTAATTCATTGAATATCACACTGACTGCTGCTGAGCACCATAAATTACATAATCAGATTCTAAGAATCAACACGTGATTGCCATGCAAACCTTGATCTCTATCCCTACAAATATCAGTACACACTCTACATTAGCAATAACACAACCAGTTATGGAGCAAGAAAACACAATCTACAGCCACAAAATCTCCATATATACTAGTTAGAATAGAAATGATAATAAAATATTAAAAAATGCAATAAATGTATAAGTAGCAAAAGACTTCTAGTATCATATGATACCAATATGATATACATGTATATCAACAGAGTATATGATTGCTCTAGAATATTGTTACAACTATCTGCGACTATACTACTGTACCAAAACATTAAAGGATTCAATAAAAGTATGAGAAAATTACATGCTCGGATTGCAAGCTAAATATTCACAGAGCAACTTGCTCATTTCGTATACTAACAGGGCATATAGTTGTATGTGGTCATTTCAAAAATTGTCTATAACTACATTAACTATTACATAATACACATAATCTATGTCCATCGGCACAAAAAAATTCCAGCACTGCAAATCATGTTCATATAAATAATTCCAGAATAGAATTCACTTTAAAATGTAGCTAAAACAACCAAAAAATGTTCAAACTACCATATGATACCAATATGGCATATAACTATACCAGCATGGTATACAGTTTTACTGGTTAATTTCTGGCAACTATATGACTATACTACTATTACATAACACACATGCATAAAGAGAAAAATAAAAAAAATAGTGTACCACATATTAATATAATAAAGTATTTCAAGATATTATACTATATTACTATTATTAAAAGAAAATCAAATAGTGTACCAATTAAATGCAGCTAATACAACCAAAAAAGGATTAAACTAGCATATGATACCAAGATAGTATATAGCTATACTAATAGGGTATATAGTTATACGGGGTCGTTCCAACAACTGCATATAGCTATAAAAACTATTACATAATACACAAAATCTATGTCCATAGGTACAAGAAAATCCAACACAGCAAAACATGATCATATAAATCATTTCAGAATAGAATTCACTTAAAAATGCAGCTAAAACAAAAAAAAAATTCCAAATACCATATGATACTAATATGACATATAATTATACCAATAGGGTATACAGTTCTACTAATTAATTCCAGTACGACTATACTACTATTACATAATACACATGCATAAAGAGAAAAATCAAAAAATAGTGTACCACATATTAATATAATAATATATTTCAAGATATTGTACTATAATACTATCATATAAAACAAATGCATAAAGAAAAAATCAAAATGATTACATAACACACATGCATAAAAGGAAAATTAAATAAATTCAAGATATTGTACTATTCTACTATTACTAAAAAAAATCAAATAATGTATCAATTGAATGTAGCTAATATAACCAAAAAAGGTTTCAATTAACATATGATACCAATATAGTACATAGCTATACCAACAGGGTATACAGTTGTACGCAAAAGAGTTTAATTTTTTTTTAATTCAATTATTAAACTGAAATAATATCAATTGTCATATAATCTATTTAACTCCAATTTGTGCCCATCGATTATACTAAAATTTAAATATGTTATTTTGCATTTATCTTAATCATTTCCGTTGAATACGAGTTCTACTCAAAAGGTCATGATGACAACTCCTTTTTGAGGTAGAGATAGATGGATAGGTAATTACTTTTGGTGGAATAGGTATGTATTGTAATTATTTTTAAAATGGGTATAAACAGGTGATTATTTTGACTTGAGTAGTTAGTATAAATTGCTCTATAAGGGTGAATGACATAATTACCCACAAAAACAGAACTATTTACCCTTATCTACTCATTTACTTTTCTATCCATCAAACTAATTACCTTTCCTACCTATTGTGTTTTTTCTCCTTTTCTTTTTTATTTCTCAGCTTCTTGTCTTTTTTCCTTCTTTTCTCCTTTTCTTTTTTCTCGTTTTCTTCTTCTTTTTTTTCTTCTTTTTTTCTTTTTCTGTTTATTTATTTTGGTCCAAATCATATTATTATTATTATTATTATTATTATTATTATTATTTTCATAATTTAATTTCACACTCAATTTTGGCTCCTTTTTTTTGTTTGTTTATTTTTTTTTTGTTTTTTTTTTTATTTCATTTAACTTCTTGTTTTTTTTAATTATTCTTTTTCTCTTCATAATCTAATTTCATTTACTATTTTCACTATTTTTTATTATTCTATTTTTATATACAATAAGAAAAAATAACTGATATAGTATATATTTGTTCAACTTTTTTTAATTATAACTAGTATAATATACCTTTTTCTATTTTTTTATTTTTTAAATTCAATTATTAAACTGAAATAACATCAGTTGCCACTTGATCTAATTCACTGAATATCACACTGACTGATGCTGAGCACCATAAATTACATAATCAGATTCTAAGAATTAACACGTGATTGTCATGCAAACCTTGATCTCCATCCCTACAAATATCAGTATACACTCTACCATTAGCAATAACACAACCAGTTATGGAGCAAGAAAACATAATCTACAGCCACCAAATCTCTATATATACTAGTTAGAATAGAAATGATAATAAAATATTAAAAAATACAATAAAAGTATAAGTAGCAAAAAAGACTTTTAGTATCATATGATACCAATATGGTATACATGTATACCAACAGAGTATATGATTGCTCTAGAATATTGCTACAACTATCTGCCACTATACTACTATACCAAAATGTTAAAGGATGCAATAAAAGTATGAGAAAATTACATGCTCGTATTGTGAGCTAAATATTCGCAAAGCAACTTGCTCATTCCGTATACTAACAGGATATATAGTTGTGTGGGGTCGTTCCAACAATTGCCTATAACTATAAGAACTATCTATGTCCATCGGCACAAAAAATCCCAATACTGCAAATCATGTTCATATAAATAATTTCATAATAGAATTCACTTAAAAATGCAGCTAAAACAACCAAAAACAATATTCAAACTACCATATGATACCAATATGGCATATAACTATTCTAATGAATTATTTGGTATACTAGAATATTTTTTGGTTGTTTTAGCTGCATTTTAAGTGAATTTTATTCTGAAATAATTTATATGACCATGTTTTGCTGTGTTGGATTTTCTTGTACCTATGGACATAGATTTTGTGTATTATGTAATAGTTTTTATAGTTATATGCAGTTGTTGGAACGACCCTGTACAACTATATACCCTATTAGTATAGCTATATACCATTTTGGTATCATATGCTAGTTGAATCTTTTTTTGGTTGTATTAGCTGCATTTAATTGGTTCACTATTTGATTTTCTTTTAATAATAGTAATATAGTACAATATCTTGAAATACTTTATTATATTAATATGTGGTACACCATATATTTATTTTTCTCTTTATGCATGTGTGTTATGTAATAGTATTATAGTCATATAGTTGCCGGGAATTAACCAGTAAAACTATATACCATGTTGGTATAGTTATATGCCATATTGGTATCATATGGTAGTTTGAACATTTTTTTGGTTGTTTTAGCTGCATTTTAAGTGAATTCTATTCTGGAATTATTTATATGAATATGATTTGCGGTGCTGGAATTTTTTTGTGCCGATTGACATAGATTATGTGTATTATGTAATAATTTTTATAGTTATAGGCAATTGTTGGAACGACCCCATATAACTATATACCCCGTTAGTATATGGAATGAGCAAGTTGCTTTACGAATATTTAGCTTGCAATGCGAGCATATAATTTTCTCATACTTTTATTGCATCCTTTAATGTCTTGGTACAGTAATATAGTGGCAGATAGTTGTAGCAATATTTTAGAGCAATCATATACTCTGTTGGTATACATGTATACCATATTGGTATCATATGGTACTAGAAGTCGTTTTTGCTACTTATACTTTTATTGCATTTTCCAATATTTATTATCATTTCTATTCTAACTAGTATATATAGAGCTTTGGTGGCTGTAGATTGTGTTTTCTTGCTCCATAACTGGTTGTGTTATTGCTAATGGTAGAGCATGTACTGATATTAAGGTTTGCATGACAATCACATGTTGATTCTTAGAATCTAATTATGTAATTTATGGTATTCAGCAGCAGTCAGTGTGATATTAAGTGAATTAGATCAAGTGGCAACTGATATTTTTTCAGTTTAATAATTGAATTTAAAAAATGAGAAAAAAGACAAAAGGTATATTACACTAGTTATATTAAAAAACAAGGTGAACAAATATTTATTATATCAGTTATTTTTTCTTATTGTATAAATAAAGAATAATAAAAAATAGTGAAAACAGTAAATGAAATTAGATTATGAAGAGAAAAAGAATATAAAAAAGAAGAAGTTAAATGAAATTAGAAAAGGAACAAGAAATAAAAAAACAAACAAACAAAAATAAAAATAAAAATGAGCCAAAATTGAGTGTGAAATTAAATATGATACTACTAATAATAATAATAATATGATTTGGACCAAAATAAATAAACAGAAAAAGAAAAAAAGAAAAAAAAGAAGAAAATGAGAAAAAAGAAAAAGAGAAAAGAAGGAAAAAAGACAAGAAGCTGAGAAATAAAAAAGAAAAGGAGAAAAAAGATAATAGGTAGGAAGGGTAATTAATTTGATGGGTCAAAACGTAAATAGGTAGGTAAGGATAAATAGTTTTGTTTTTTGTGGGTAATTGTGTCATTTACCAAGAAAAAAGTGCAGCAAATTTCCCATTCTCCTTACTTAAGAAAAACGTGTAAAGACAAATAACAGAACAAAATACAAATGAAGTAGACAGAGAGACCAAATATCATATAACTTAGTTTGTTACTTCCAATTCTGTTGTAAATTTAATAAAAGAAAAAGAAATATCTCTTATCTTAAATTCTTCTCAACTACTATACATCCATCATTGTGGTATCTATTCCAAAAACAAAGCAAAAGCACCCTACTAGCTAAGACTTCAATTTATGTCTTTACAAGTAAAGACTGAACAAATGAAGGTAACACTAATCAGACTTGAGAAGTTGGGTATCAACTTGCAGAAGCATAATATACAACACCCCCCCCCCCC
>MCJB01048506.1:66689-127268 GCA_002018475.1 Nicotiana obtusifolia
CCCCCCCCCCCCTTTTCTTTCTTCTAATAATAAGCATAATATACCAGTAGTAGCAAAATTGAAATCTACAGATATCAAGATCAGTTAAAAAGTCTTTTGGAAACCACAGCAACTTTGGAGAGTCGATGACTGGCTAATTGTTCCTGTGGGCTGGGATGTATATTCAGTAAGTAAAAACCATGACAGCAAACTTAATTTCACGAACCAGATCAATCAAGAGCCAACATCAACCCCTTTTCTCTGCAACAACTCCTTGGCTTCACGAACGTCCTAGAACAACATGAACATAATAAGAAACACTCTTATTACTTCTTCAGCAAAATGCCCAATCATTTTTCTTTTCTCATATTTCACTACAAAATCCCCAGAGGACCTCCCAACATAATCTTGCGTAACAAACAATCTTGACAACAGTAATTGAAGACAATAACTGTTTTAAAAGACAAGGCAACTGTACCTGCTGTAAGAAAACAGCTTCTTGCGGGCACGTGGGAAATTTCATGAGACCAACACCTACCATTAAGAGACCGTAGCATCCAAGGGACACAATGAAGTATAGAGGCAACTACGACATCAATTTAGGAACATTTACAAAGTGGAAAAACATATTAAGCAAATGCTGAGAGGAAATCATTGTCAATAAGAGCTCACCAGCCAAGTATAGCTCTCTGGAACCACTGATGTCTGCAACAAGCCTATCCAAAGTGCAGATACCCCAAAAACTATCGTTAAAATCTTCACAATTTGTTTCATTTGGAACTGCAAAGAAGTAATAATCATTGATGTAATAGGACAAAAGTTCATATGAATAAATATCTGATAAACCATGAAGAATACAGCGACAAATTGTTTTGTAGTCAATTGCTCCACCCAAACAAAGTTTGAAGTGCTTCTTTGATACCATATCATCGAGTGGAAAAAAGTATCCAATATTTTACAGAGATATAAACCAAAACATTGCTCTTTCCATTCCCATTTAACTACGGAACCCCTAATAACTAACTTGCAACATGACACCTAATAATCCCACTTATGACATATCAAGTTGCTTCATATCTAGTGACAAGTAAATATTTCTTAGATTCAATATTATAAAAATAAGAGCACCGTACAAGTTAGAAACCACAAAACTCATTCCACATGCTCCAAAAAGACATCCTCTAGCTCCTGCTTTTGTTCCTCTAGTTTCCACTTAATTCCAAGCTCCTCAAAAAGTCATTAACATCAGCATGAAAAGCAAGAGTACAGTACTACATATAGGATAAGCATTAACCTCTTTCTTAACTAAGAAAAAATAAAATTCTTAAAAAAAAAACACAACTATGCTATTTTAAAATCGGATTCTGCTACCTGATTTTATCTCATTTTCAAAAATGCCAAACATAAGTGAAGTTTAGCTAAAAATCCGTGTTTTTGCATACTAAGTGCCTTACATTTTTGCCCAACTATTGTTAATTCTAATGTGTAATGGAATGACTTGAGCTTAATTTTGGTGTGTATGCAGGTAGGAGTCGATTGGAAGTGATTTGGGAGGAATCTGTGCAAATTAAAGCCGAAAAGGAAGGAATTCGGAAGAAGTGCAAAGTTTGGCGTCTAGAAGGGCGCAAGGCGCCAACCAAAACGCCAAATTCAGCAGGAGAAAAAGTTGGGTGTCCTGCAACCAAAACGCCAAAGGCAAGCTTAAAATGATTCACCATCCAGGTGGGTGCCTTGCGCCCATCCGGTCGCCTACTTCCAGGAAACCTTCTATTTCGACTTGCAGAGGGGTTTTTCGGTCCTACGCGTCCCCAACAAGTGTAAAAGGTGTTCTAAACCTACCTTTTGGGGGTTGAGCAATTTTGGAGGAGAAAATCATCGAGTTCTTCATTCCTTCATCTCTTCTTAGTAACTTATTTATGCAAAACACTTGTGTAATTATTACTACAATTATGAGTAGCTAAGTACTCTATTTTCTAGGGTTGTGGTTGTCATGAATATTAACGTTTGTAAATTACATCCTCGTTAATTCGAATTATCATCTTGTGGTTGTTTCTTTAATTCTAGTTTTAACTTGTGAACTGTTGTAGCTACTGATTCACCCAATTATTTGCACTATGCTTGGAAAAGCCATGTTAATATTAGAGTAGAATTAGAGAGAGCTTATTTCTGAACCCGTGACTCGGAGAAGGATTTCGCGGTTCGGATAGGAATATACCTAACCGTCTCACTTAGTTGAATGTTGTAATTAATTCGTCCATAATAGATTCAATACCGAAAGAATACAGGGTTGATATATTGTGGATAGATGAATAGTACTATGGGAATATGCTATTTATATAAATGATTTGGTCAACTAGCAACCATAGATAACTCGGATTAACAGGTGTAATCACGAACTCAATTGGATCGATAAACCGACTACAATCCTGGAATCTTCATCTCCTCTGATTAAAATCCAATCACAATCTCTGGCTTCGTGTTATTTTAGTTAATTATTTGTTTAATTTCTGCAAAAGTAATTAAGTAGAAAAATCATCACTCTTGATTACCTTCGGCAGTTAATTGATTTTAGCTAGCTTAGTTAACAATTATTATAAATCTCTATTGAATCGACATCCGACTGTAGAGTTACTTTATTATTTGACGGTCATGCTTGCATGTACTTGGGGAACCAACAAGTCATTTAGATGCAGTAGCAGTAGTTGTTCAATAGTCATAGTAGAATCTAAAGTGACCAAAATAAATCAAAGCTGGAAAGAAGGGAGCAGACACACACACATGAGAGTCAGAAATGTCTTCAGAAATGCACAGTTGATTAGCTATGCATTGCATTTGCCACAGCCCTCACTCTCTCAATCTCACTGCCTCTCTTTTTTCTTTGTGAGTATCTCAGACTGCTCAGAGTGAGTCTTTTTCTAAGGCACTGAATCTGGGTTCAACTAACAGCGCCAACATTTTGATGGAAGTTTTTGTTAGTATGGCAAACAATGGACCGCTAGAAGTTGCTTTTTTTGGGGGGTTTCACCCAACACATTACCTTTTTCCTTTTCTGAACAACAACAAACAGATACTACAAATAATATATTTCAGTTTCTAGCTGTTGAATCTCTTTTTCACAATCAAGATAGCAATGCAGTGTTTGGTAGGCCATATAAGAAAATATAATCCCTGCATAACCAGATCCAGCGGGTGTTGACGATATTAAACAATGCATGCATTAAGTTATGTGGGAATCTATGTAATATTTTATAACTATCCCTTCGTTATTATTCACAACATAAACAATCTTGCTTTTTAATTCTAGCTTTGCTAACATGTGAAACAAGTGATCCCTTATGACATCTAAACTGGGAGAAAGGGAATACATAAGCACACAGATATATAAAACTATGAACACGCATTTGTTTGCATTAGCTTCAATTAGGAATGTCATTTCTTTTTCAGTACACCAAAGAGAACGAGAAAACAGAGGTCCTACCAGTAAAAGGTGCTAAATGTTACTGACTACTTCCATCGATGGAGTGTATTAGAGAATGATTACATAGTCGCATCGCCAAATCAAGCCGAACAAGCTCAAAGCCCATGAAATCTAACTCCATGTGGCTGCCTATTTGAACATTGTGGATATAAAATACTACTATGGAGGAAACCAAACAGGTAAACAATACTATATTAAATTGTGTCACTTCTCTACGAGTTACTACTAGTAAATAATTGACTCAAAATATGTAGTGTCAAACAAATAATGAACTCTCACACCGATAATGAAATAATCTTAAGCTGCAGGGAGCACTTGTGCAGTTCTTCTTTACTTTTGATGTCCAGAGAAATATCTATATCAATTCAAGAAACAAGATCAAATATGCTTTGAACCCTTATTTAGCGACAACCAAGAAAACTAAAATCTTAATTTTCCATAAACCATAAAAAAATATTAAATTTCAATAAGCAAAGGCACTCTCCATCCAAGGCAGGTATTGTGCAAACTTCAACATCACGACAGCGACATATATGCTGCACCATCAAAGCATCACACTCTCATTCACTATAATGATAACAACGTACGAGCTGCATCCATTAAAGAAAACTAGTGGAGTAGAGGCAGGACATAGGTGATCTTTGAGGAAGTAGAGATACAGAGACAAAGAAATGGGGAGAAAAAGATCAAGCGACTACCAATTTAAAATTTCGCTTCTTGAAATGGTGGTGTCCGTTGCGCGCACCTCGACTATTCCCTTTTTTTGCCTCTACCGAGAGTTGAACTCTAGTCTCCCATAATTTTCATCCGCTTTATTGACCACTAGACCATACTCTTGGGTGCTATATATTATACACACGCATACACATATATTCGCCTTCCCCCGAAAGAAAATACTAAAGGGAGCTAGTTACTAGCCAACCTCTGTTGTGTGTCAAAAGCTTGGATACGCAATCACGATTGGTATCCAGACACTTGCAGTGGTCTTCATCATAACCATGCCCCCTAATTATAAACATCCACTGTTCATTATCGAAACAACATTACCTGGAAAACTGCATTCTTCACATAGAAACAAGGCGTTAGAAAACTAAAGATATGGATATGCTTTCAACCTTAAAGGAAAGACTACAAAGGTGGGAAACTAACCAATACTCAGAAGTTAATGAACCAAACACTATAGGCAATGGCGTGTCGAAGTTAGAAAGGGTAAAAAAGAAGGATTAGTTCCAATTCTGGGTATTTCCCATGGAACAGACTTGAAATTGGGAGGAGAAAGAGGGGTGACTGCTATCGCTCTCTTCTGCAGATGTTAATCACCTCATACACAGAATCAGAAGATTAGCAACAACTGCTATCAGGAGGGATAAAGTGGGAGTTATCTCTGTTTAGATTTTTATTACTACTTGATGTTCCTTTTGCTTTGGATTTGTTATTATCTTGTTGTTGTTACTGCTTCTCTTTACATGTCGTCTTCTCTTATTGTATTGCTTTCTTGAGCCAAGGGTCTATTAGAAACAAGTTCTCCACCCGCACAAGGTAGGGGTAAGGTCTGCATATACACTACCCTCTCGGGACCCCACTTGTGGAATTACACTAGGTATGTTGATTTTATCGAGAGGGATGAACTTGGTAATCACTTCAAAGTTCCATTTCAATAAATTAACTCAAAGCCCTTGTGCAATTCCCCAAACATCATGTGGCAGTATTGAGGTTTCACGTTCTATTCTACAGTAGGCTATCAAAACTAAACTAGAATTTATATGCCAAAGGAAAGCAATTTAGAGAAAAAAAAAATTACATTTTGTTTCTATTACTTTACCTCTTCCAGCCACTCCTTTCCTCACAAAACCTTACGAATTTGCTCATCTAGCATATAGCACATCAATTCATGACTTCTTTCTAAAAACACATTCCTTGAAGTTACTTGCAAATGAAATTCAGACTGTTAGCAACAATGATACACCCATCAAAAAGGAGTGTGACTCCGAATCATTTCAAAGTGCCATCCTAATTAATTAATTAATGGCACAATTTATGATCCTTTATATATCAATCAATTATCATATTACGTATTAATTCTTGAATTCTATAGCAGACCCACACAACCCGATTCAGAGAACAAGAAAAAACCACAACAGAATCCACATTTCGTTAAGACTCACAAAAACATACCATAATTAAACCAAATAGTAACAAAACTAAATTGAAAGACAAACAAGAAAACACGAATAACCCAAGCATTTCCCAACTGGGTATACAAAAATATATACTCCTATTAAAAATATCCAAAATAAAAAGATGAAATGTATTAGAAAAATGACCTTTGTAGATTGAAGGCTGATTCACTGAGATCTTCGCCTATAGAAAGAATCGCAATGGCGTGAGGAAGAAACATAGGAGGAGCGGTTTAAGAATGAGCGAACTTTGAAATTTGACACCCAAAGATACTACAAGTTACCCTTTCATCCTCAAAAGTTATAGAATTCGCCAATTGTGTCTTTGAGAAATGAGATCGTGCCATAAGTAATCTATAACTATCAATATTTATATTTGTCTATATCCATATTTATTTAAAAAGAAGAAAGTCAGCCCTGAGATTTTGCCAAGTGTCATGTGCATAAATGCCTTATTCAGGACAAATCAGTTAATATAGGTAAAATTAGTTTCTCTTTCAAAATTTTGAATTTGAAAACAATTAAATAGGTATATTAATTTTTAAAGATTCAGTAGTTTCTATTATTTTATTGAGAATTCGGCGCTTCAATCCCACCCCAGTAGTTAGTTTTGGTGAAATTGCTTTCTTTTCTTAAATTTTGAATTTAAAAATAATTAAATAGGTATATTATTTTATTAAAGAACCAGTAATTTCTACTTGAAACGACCCAACCGGTCATTTTGCTTTCTAGAATCTCAGTCGCTAAATAAGACTCCCGGTAGGTTCTCTTAACATTTTATGACTTGCGGGAATGGTTAGTTCGGGATTTGGAAGGGTTTGGGTTGAAATCGGAACACTTGGTTCTTTAGGTTAGCCTTAAAAGGCTAAGTTTGACTCGGTCAGCTTATTGAGTAAACAACCTCGAAATCGAAATTTGACAGTTCCAATAGGTTCGCATGATGACTTCGGACTTGAGTGTATGTTCGGATCGGGTTTTGGATGACCCGGGAACGTTTCGGCGCCCAATATTGAAAGTTGGCATTTTGGGTGAATTTCATAAGTTTGGGTTGAAGTAGATTTTTACGTTATACACGTTTGTTTGGGATTCTGAGCCTGGGAATAGCACCGTATGGTGATTCTGGACTTAGAAGCGCGTCCGGATGTGGATTTAGAGGTCCGTAGGTCGTTTCGGGGTCATTTGGCGGAAGTTGGAAATTTGAAGGTTTTTGTGAAGTTTGACTGGGAGTGGACTTTTCGATGTCGAGTTAGGATTCCGATTCCGAAAGTTGGAGTAGGTCCGTAATGTTATTTACGACTTGTGTGCAAAATTTGAGGTCAATCGGACGTGATTTGACAGGAATCGTACGTACGGATGTGTTTTTAGAAGTTTTGAGTTTTCATGATTTGATTCATGCATTTTGGCGTCCGATTCGTGCTTTTAGATGTTATTCCGGCTTTTCGATCGCGCGAACAAGTTTGTATGATATTTTTAGACTTGTGTGGACGTTTGGTGCGAAGCCCCGAGGGCTCGGGTGAGTTTCAAACGCATTCAGATGGATGGGGAGACTTTAGTTTTTTGATTTTTTTTGCTAGTGTCTCAGGTATCGCAAATGCGAGATTTTGTTCGCATTTGCAAGACAGGCTTCGCAATTGGGAAGTAGTCTGGCCAATGCAAAACTCGCATTTGCGAACAAGGTGTCGCAATTGCGACACATGCGACCTTGACAGTGTGGGCTCAGCTTCGCATTTGCGAAGATTTTGTCGTAATTGCGACCTTCGCATTTGCGAACAAGGTGCCGCAATTGCAACACCTGCGACCCGTGCAACAGCTTTTATTGTGGGACTTAGCCTTATTTTTCTCATTTCCCACTTGGTTTTAGATGATCTTGAGAGCATTTTTGGGAGGGGTTCCATCAACATCAAGAGGTAAGTGATCCCTATCAATTCTTTAGCTAAATACATAAATCATAAGTAGATTTAACATGAAAAATGACAGGATTTATGAGATTTTTGAGGAAAACCTAGGTTTTTGATAAAATGGGATTTAACCACGGAAATGATTATGGAAGTGAAAATCATATATTTGAGTTCATGAGGTTATGGGTAACAACTTTCTTCAAAAATTTTCGGAACCCGGGCACGTGGGCCCGAGGGTGAATTTAGGAATTCTTCAATTAAGAATGGGAAATCACTTTAATAGTTAGGATATAAACTTTTGAACATGTATTGACTATTTTATATAACATTTGACTAGTTTCGAGTCGTTTGGCACCGAGTTGAGGGTTTAAAGCACAATTGTGGATCGAAAAGTAAGCTTTGAGACGAGCTAAGTCTCTTTTCTAGTCTTGTAAAAGGGAATTAACCCCATAGGTGAATTGATTTAATATGTGCTTCTATTTGTGGGTGCTACCGCACGAGGTGAAGAGAGCACGTTCATAGCTACTTAGTATGCTTTTGTCCGGGTAGTCTAGGACCCAAATCATGTTATACTGCTGTAACGACCCGGCCACTCGTTTCGAGGGTTGTAGCCCCATCCCCTATTTACTGCTCATTTTGTGCTTTATAGTTGTTATATGACTTATCGGGTTAGTTGGTTCGGGTCCAGAGAGATTTCGGAATGAATTGAGACACTTAGTCTCATAGAAAGATTAAGTTGAAAAAGTTGACCGGATGTTGACTTATGTGTAAACGACCCCGGATTTGAATTTTGATGGTTCCGTTAGCTCCGTTAGGTAATTTTGGACTTAGGAGCGTATCCGGATTATGATTTGGAGGTCTGTAGTTGAATTATGCTTGAAATGGCGAAAGTTGAATTTTTGAAAAGTTTGACTGGGAGTGGACTTTTTGATATCGGGATCGGATTCCTATTTCGGAAGTTGGATCAGGTCCGTGGTGTCATTTGGAACTTGTGTGCAAAATTTGGGGTCAATCGGACGTGGTTTGATAGTTTTAAGTGCCGGTTGTAGAGATTTGGAAATTCAAAGTTCATTAGGTTTGAATCTATGTGCGATTCGTGTTTTTGATGTTGTTCGAGGTGATTTGAGGGTTTGACTAAGTTCGTATGATATTTTGGGACTTGATGGTATGTTTGGTTGAGGTCTCGGGGGCCTCGGGTGAGTTTTGGATGGTTGGTGGATCATTATTGGACTTGGCTTGTTGGCTGAAGATTGTTGGTGTAGCTGTTCTGGTTTCCTCTAACGCGTTCACGAGTGTGGTCTCGCGTTCGCGAAGTGCATCTGGAGGCTGAGGGAGAATTATTCTTCGCGTTCGCGAAGAAGAGGACGCGTTTGCAAAGGTTGGTCAGAGAATGCATCACGAACGCGAGATGGGGGACGCGTTCCTGAAGAAGGGAAGAGACAACTGGGGACCCCATGCTATTGGTCTATGTGTTCGCGGGTGTGAGGACATGTTCGCAATGAGAGGGGCTGGCAAAGCTTCGCGTTCGCGGGTTAGAGGACGCGTTCATAAAGGGTTAATTTGAGGGGCAGTTTGAGTTGTCCTACGCGAACACGGGAAGATGGTCGCGTTCGCGATGAAGGCGTAACTGGACAGAATAAAAGATTCAAAAATGAGGGTTTCGAGTTCATATCACAAAATTGATTTGGGAGCTCGGTAGAAGGCGACTTTTGGAAGGATTTTCATGTGGGTGTTTGGGTAAGTGATTCCTATCTATTTTTGGTTAATTTTCATGATTATGCCTTTGATTCTACCATTAAATTTGTGATTTGGGGTGAAAAATTGAGGAAAGTGAAGAAGAGTTCTTGGGCTAGATTTTTGAGGTTTTGAGTCGAATTTTGTTATCAGATTTGAGTAAATTTGATATGGTTAGACTCGGGGTTGAAATGGGCTTCCAGGTTTGGTGATTTTGATAGAATTCGAGGCGTGGGCCCGGGGGTCCGATTTCGGATTTTGAGTTATAACTTCGTAATTTCTTGTAGAATTGATTCCTTTAGCCCGTATTTATTGTATCGTGCTATTTATGGCTAGATTCGAGGCATTTGCAGTCCGATTTGCAGGGCAAAGGCTTGTTACAGTAGAGTTTTGCTTGGATTGAGGTAAGTAACACTTCTAGACTTGGCTCTGAGGGTTCAAAACCTCGAAATATGTGTTATATGATTGGCTTTGAGGTGACGCACATGCCAAGTGACGGGCGTGCACCGTGAGAATTGTGACCTGATCGATTCCATGGCACTGTATAGTGGACTTATCTTGTTGATGTCCGCGTTTTCATTATGTGATAAAGTAATTAAGCTGTTAAACTTGCTCGTGATCATGTTTAGGCTATATGCCGGTACTGTTGGAATCCATAGTGGTCGTTTCTTGCTGTTGTCTTACTGATTTCATTGATATTTCGTACTCAGTCATATTCATTTATTTCACATCATATCTCAGTCTCTGTTGTTATTTATTGATGCATCATATCATTATTTTCGGGCTAGTTTCATTGACATGGCGAGCTCGTGAGAGAGACTAGAGAGATTGATGACTGAGTGAGGCCGAGGGTCTGGCTATGAGTGACATTTATGGGGTCGGACTGCACGCCACAGTGGTTATACTGATTTATGATAGCGCTTGGGCTGAAGGAGCCCCTCCAGAGTCTACACACACACCCAGTGAGCGTGGTTGATTATATTGAGGGACGAATCTTCCCGGGACATGGATCTTGTCTGAAGCATTATATACCTGGGGATGGATCTTTCCCACGGGCTGGATTGGCCCTACTTAGTACTGGGTGACTGATGGTCAATCGATGTATATATTCCGGGATGGATCTTCCCTGGGCCAGATTGGCCACATACAATATTGATTGATTGAGCGATTGAGAGTGTGAACACATGAGGCTGACAACATGGTACATCATATATAGCATATGCATTGGCATGTAGAAGTACAGAAGTTATATTCTTCTTATCATTCAAATTTGATCTATTTTACTGTTTTGAGTTTATCTACTGATCTTGAAAGCATGCTTACGTTTCTGCACTGTTACTTCTATATTAAACTATGGTGGTTGAGTTCATCACTACTTTCAGTCCAAGTTTGGATTTGTTACTTACTGAGTTGGTTGTACTTACACTACACCCTGCACCTCGTGTGCAGATCCAGGTGCTCCCGGTCACGGCGGCTGCTGAATGTGGAGTCAGGATCTAGGGAGACTATCGAGGTAGCTGCATGATGTTCACAGACCTTGACCCTCCTTCGTTATCTTTACTTATATTTACTCTTTAGACATTGTATTGGACTCTCTTCCGTTGTAAATACTCATGTACTCGGTGACACCCCGATTTTGGGAGAGATTGTATTGGGTTGCGTATTTTCTTTTCTTTTCAAAGGTTTTCCTTAAATATTAACTGCTTCCTTATTTTTCAAAGCTTTTGGTTATGTTGAAAAGTTGAGTAATTGGCTTGCCTAGTTCCACGATAAGCGCCATCACGACGGTTGGTTTTGGGCCGTAACAACTGTGATGTTTGCACCCTACCTTCTTGTTTAGTTGTTTAAAACATATTGGAACTTGATAAAGGAATTGTAAAAGGTCAAATTTCATCTACTTGAGTTTTGGACAGTTTACTTAACCGCTAATGAGAATTGGTATTTGTTTGAATAATAACCTCTTGATAATCTTTGAATCGGTTGTTTATAAAGTATTTTCTCTTCTTGTGGAGCGGGCCGAACGCCTCGGTAATAGAATAGATGCATCTATGGTTCGTGCCACTCGACCCTCGGTAGTGCACAATTTATGTATTTGTACGCTGGATCGGGCCGTACGACCCCGACATAATTCGTTTGTAATAATTCTTGGAGCCCAATTATAATTGATAATGCTTCATTGGCTTAAGAGATTAATTTGTTAAATGATGAAAATTAATTTGGAATTTACTACTAGTGGAAGAGTTGTTCATTTATTTCTTGTTATTGAGTTTTCAGCTATATTTGTATAGTCCATGCTTAGTTATAATTTTAGTATTTTATTGTTAGCCCATAGTAAGTGTCGAAGTCGACCTTTCGTCACTACTTCTTCGAGGTTAGACTAGATACTTACTGAGTGCATGTTGTTTATGTACTCATGCTACACTTCTGCATTAATTGTGCAGGATTTGAGGCAGGTGCATCTGGTTATCAGTCCAGCGCGCATCCTTGACTTCCTCGAGATGTCTTCCGAGCCCGTTCTGCAGCACCCAATGTCTTCCTTTTGTTTTTACTTTCTGTCTATTTCACTTCAGATAGTAGTGTAGTATTTTTTTTGTATATTCTACTAGTAGCTCATACACTTGTGACACCAGATCTTGGAAATTATGCTAGTAGACACATGATGATTTTTGGGTTATTCTACTTATCTCATTTGCTTTTAAAATTAGTTATCTCTCATCTTATTAATTTTTTTTACTTCCTATTTATGCACTAATTAAAAAAAATTAGTTATTTTAAAAATAATAAAAGAAACAATCATGTGGTTAGTTCACGGTTGGCTTGCCTAGCGATAGCGTTGGGCGCCATCATGGCCAATAGGAGAAAATTGGGTCGTGACACTATTGTTTTTAAAAAACTGAATTTTTTATAAGAAAGAGGAATTGGGAATTTGGCGCTTCAGTCCCACGCCCTTCCTTCGCCTATTTGCCCTACAAATAGCAATCCTACAAATTCGGCTTCAATCCCACGATCGCTCACCACGATTTCAACTCCTCACCCACGAATTCTTCTGTCCTACATTCTTAGTAACATGATTTCACAGTTTTATGAATTTAGTTTTCTACTTTTACAATATATACTTCTATTCATTCTCCCTCGTGTGCATATCAAACAACAATTCTGCACTACAAGAGGTGATTGGTATAATTTGTATTTCATGAACAATCTCTATTCCAGTTGAGATTGTATTTCTGGGACGGATTATTTCTGTGAATTTTGTTGACGACGTAACTTCTATGGCAACTGTTGTTTACCAATCTTAGGGTTATACCAAAAATTCTTGCTGATGATTTTTTGGAGAATCATCAGCAAAAAGTCAATTATTTCATATAATCTCTTGCTTCATATGTGTTTCTATAAGCATTTTATTGGGGTTTCTACTTCTATTTATAAACACCTCTGCTATTTTCAGGACTTAATGGCGGCTAAAAAAATTCGTTAGCGAAATTAACAGCAAGTCAATGAATTGGAAATTAAAGGTTCGTGTTGTCAGGCTTTGGAAAAATCCGGATCGCGACAGACCTGATACCCCTTTTTCTAACGAGATTATTGTGATGGATGAAAAGATATTGTTTTAAACTTTACGATTACTTTCTATTTTGCATTGTTTACATATGCATAAGTAAATTACAGTCATATACAAAAAAACTTAGTCATTTTAACTATTTGATTGTTTTTGTAGGGCGACCGCATGCAACGCAAGTATTGGCAAGTCTTTTATCCAAAGGTTCAAATAACAAATTAAGGAAATGGATTTGTACATCATGAAGAATTTCGTGATTTGTCCAAATAATATGGAACCGAAGACCAAAAACCACAAGCTTAAGTTGATGTTCACGCATAAGACCACTGTTGAGGAAGTACATGATCCATATTTCAACATGTGTATCTTCAAATTTAGAACCTATGAGCAGCTGTCAAATCCCCAAGAATTTGAAAATACTGAGCTATTCGGTAATTAAATTTCTCTCATTTTTTGTAGTTTCATTTTACTTTTAATTATTTGTTATCTATCTTATGAGTGCTAACTGAGTAGTAAATCAGTATAACTAAAAATGGTAGTGAAGTAGTAGCTAAAAAACACTTTCCCTATTGCTGCAGTCTATAAATAGGACTACTTGATAAATCAGCCAAATTTTCACTTTTCAAAGTAGGCTAATACTGTGGAGACTGGAGAGAGTTCACATAGAGAAGTTTGGCAACTATGTCTTACTGCCAAATGTGCCAGAGTTAATCGTTCTATTTTGTATAGACTTAGTAGAAATAAAATGGCTGTCCTATTGCCTTTCATATAGACTCAGTCGTAAATGAACAACAACTATAATTAGTAGGATAAAATATTAATTAATAAACACGTTAAATAGACAGGTAAACCTAAGTTTCACTTAAGTTATTATACATACCTGAAAGCTAACTACTTACTTTTGTGTAACTAATGAAAGTAATTGTAAAATTGAGGTGTCTTCTATCGAAAATGACAATCTGATTTCTGTCTTATAAAAATACAATTTTCAGTTTCAGTTAATATTCTGTAATCTCTTTTCTGTCTTATATGTTTGGTTTACCAATTGCTATATCTTAGGTAGATCATGAAATTTAATAAGTCTTTTATAATCTTCATTTATATTGTCCATAATGATTACTAATTTTGTACATATTTCGTTGGTCAATGTTATTGTAGATGTTATTGACGAAATTGTGAGCTATGAAGACGTACAATCTATCGAACCAGATGATAGAATCCGTTCATGAACATTGAGATACAAGATTATGAGTAAGCTCGTCACAATTTATTAAACTAACTAAATATTTCAGCAACTTTTTATTTGATTCCTATGCTTAATCTTATAATAATTGTAGGATCAATAACATTTCTGCAACTCTTTGGGGAGACTTTGTCGAACAGATCAAGCCACATTTGAATGGATCCAATGATAAGCCTGTTGTCGTCGTCGTCATGCAATTGATTAGAGCACATCGTTATCGAGGTTATTAAATTGTCTACTTACTTTACAATACAATGTCTCTATACAATTAGTAACTCTTAAAAATTACTTTTATGTGTGCAGAACAATATTTGTTGAGGAACACTTGGCACGCGTCGAAGCTTTGGATCAATTCAAATCTTTCTCAAGTTGTTGACTTTTTGATGCAAAATAAAACCCGAAAAATAAGATAAAAGGATAGAAGCAAGACGCTCAATGAACTATCAAGACAACAAGTAGGAACTAGTCTATGTACCTTCTTGATGAAGTCACGGAGTACCTATACTATACGAACAACCCTCAAGACCGATGGTCATTATTCTTTTTCTAGTTGATTTAGGTAAAGGCTCATTCAATATAAGCCTAAATACTTCATTATTTTTATTACCTAACTTTGATATTCAATACAAAAATCGGCAGCAACTTTGCTCCAAACTCGTGTGCTTTGAACTTGTCCAATGCGAGCAGATTCAATCTGCCACTCATAGGTATGACCAAAATTTATAGTCTTTTTTTTATTATTATTAAAGATTAAAAATTTAACAATACAAACTCTTTCTAGGTACAAGCTACAAATTAAGGTGATGGATTGCACCGGTACAATTTCTTTGCTGCTGTGGGGTAAGGATGCAGCTAAGATTATCAGAAAGTCGACAAATGATTTAAGGGATGCTGTATTTGAGGTATAACACAACTGTTTAGAAAAATAAGACCATCAACATTGAAAGAAGTGGTACATGATCCAATCCCCTGCATCTCTTTTCCTTCTTATTTTTGGGGTAGTTTTTTTTTTTTTAAATAAATTTCACTAGGCTGTCTGCCTAGTGTGGATTTTTATATATATAATAAAAAAATACAGAGGTGGAGGGGGACATAAACTTGACCTCCATATAGCAAAATGTGTACATTTGATGATCAAATGCATCTAAGTAACTAGGGGGAGTTAGACCTATAGTGATGTTATGACTTTCTATCTTAAATCAATAGCCAGTCATATTTACAAAAACGATGGGTAGTGAGTCTAGGTCAACTATACAAAAAATTACATGTATTCCTAATTCTACTAAGTGCGTGTTCCTTCTAATACAAAGGATTCTGCCTTTAACAAAAAGTTGGGTTATTCTAAGGAGTGTACTATATGACAACCGAAAGTGTTCTTCAATTTTGCTTTGACTTTTGGAAGGAAAGCATAATTGAAGATAACTGTCAAGAGTAGTCCATATAATATCTGGTTTGCATTGATATTCTTTGGTGCATGTGGGATTCTGGTGGAGTGTATTCATTGTCCATGAGTATGTGCCCTGTTGTTTGCTGCTGCTAATCCTTCTCTGCTTTCTGTGAGTTGTCCTCAGTCCAAGAAATTGTTTCCAGTGGTGCTTCACTTGCTGCTTCTCTAGTGTTGAATTTGTTGTTTCTTGTTCTATTTTCTTCTTCTGGTAGTTGCTCCTTTGCTGACATTGATTGACCATTAAGCTTTGCACTTGTGATGAGTTTTATTCCAGTTACTGCCCTTGTTTATGTTGCTGATGCCATAGATGTCGCTGCTGCTGCTGTTTCTTGAGTAGGAGAGAATCTGCTTGGCTTCTGCCTTTTGTGTTGATGTTGTTGCTGTTGAGTTGCTGAAGATGTGGCTGCTGACATTAGTAGTGTTGTTGCTTGAGAGTTGTCCTGCCAGTTTCTTTCTCAAGGAGAGATGTCTCAGTGTTGTTCCTGTTGTATTTCCCCTGTTGCCATTGTGTGCTGGTGTCAGAATATACTGCCTATACAATTTTATCACACCTCCAGGTTGAGCATGATAACATGCTAATACCACTGGATAGCGCTCTAATATCATATAGATAGTATTATCCCTCTCGACAATACGACTATGTGCAAACAATCGTGTACATGGATGCATCTGGGATCGATCAACTTCACCCTTGCAGTATGTCTTTATGTTCCTTGTAATTGAGCAGAAGGATTTGAATTCATGAATAATGTGTCTTCTAGTAAAACCTGTAGTCTCATATTTCCATTGCACTGAAGTGAATGAAGTTTTGATCTGATTTTGTATGTCAAAGGATACTTCATTCTGAAACACAAAACATCTTCCTGGTCTCCATCGAAAAGTATATGATCTCAATCTAGCAATAGTCGACCAATTCAAATCATTCTTCGTCCTTGATTCTATGCTTGTTCCTATATTCTCCTCCCTTCCAGTGGAATGAGTACATTGTACTAATACCACCAGCTGGAAGTTCGTCGAAGAGTAGGGCATAGATACATTTTCATTTCCTGCAAAAAAAAAAGCTATGTTAGTGTCCAAGTGTGTCGCCATTGCTAGTCTGCTGCTCTTCTGGAAATTTTGATCTATTTTGTGTATTTCCTGTTGATTGAATATCAATGTGTCCTGTTGTATTGAATGAAGTGAGATGCTGCTGGTCAGTGGTCTTCCAGGTATTGTCATTGCTGCTCCTCCAGTTAGTTTCACTACCATATCTGTTGGTTCCAGTTTCTTGTACTCAGTCAAAACTATCTGCTGACTATCCTTTTGACGATCAGCAATTGCCCAGTCAATCTGTGTTGCCCTTTCCTTTACAAAACTGAGCAGCATGCTCCTTATATCCAGACAAAGAGAAGCATTCCAGTAAGTGTTCCACATATTTTACTCAGTCCACATATTGGCAGTAGAAACATTGTGATCTGTCCTTTTCTCTTCGACAAAAGACATCTGCATATTGACGAGCATCAGTTGCCCAGATGCTTTCAGTATGTACACTGCCCTTTCCCTTTTTGTATCATTGATAGCAATTGAGCATTGTGAGGTAAGGTCCTTGCTGTGGTGTGTATTAATCCAGTATGAATTCCTGCAAAAAAGAAACTAGTTAGTAAAATCTTGTTTCCTTCCAAATAGCTGTAGTCCCAGTAACACCATCCAGTGTTTGTTTCGTAGGTATTTCTTTTCTGCCCTTCCACATTCCTGTCCCTTTCTACTTGTCATTAAATCTTGCAGAAGCGAGCAACATCCCAGTGATCCAAATGAAAAAGGAACCGTCAGGAGCATCGATTCCGTTGCTATCGACAGGAATTGCATCTTTGATCTGATATATTGAACCAGCAGTTGTGACTTTAAACATTGAGATAACTGATTATATCCCTTTTGAAACCCGTGAGTCTCCCCATTCACTTTCCTGCATCCCTTATCCTCAAGCAAAATGTGAGACATCATATGCATTGTCGAATTGTTTTTGTTTCCAGTTCCACATGGGCATTCGTTCATCTGATCCTGCACATTTAAAGGAAGGAGATAGAGTTGCCAGTGAGGTAATACAATGTTATCAGTCCATTGAATGGGCCAATTTTCCTTCCTGCTTGGTGTCGACAAGAAACATCTGTTTTTATGTATTGCCTTTTTGGTGAAAGTCAGCTGCCCAAAATCCAGTATCTGCATTATCCTTTCCTTTTTTTCCTCTTCAATATCAGTTGACACATTGAGCACGAGGCTCATAGTATCCAAAAAGTGAACCAACATGTGCATTACGCGATAGACATCAGCAGCAGTTTTGTTGGTTAGTCTGCTCATTTTGGTAGCTTGTTCACATTGCAGGGTGTAACTATGTTGCCTATTTATCCAATAAATGTTTCTGCAAAACAGAAAACAATTATTTAGATCATGTTTTCCTCCAGAGTGCTGTCTTCCCAGTAACACCAGATAGTTGTCTGTCCTTCCCATTTCCTGTCCCTTGCTACTTGCCAATGAAACTTGCAACAACATTGTTTGTGATTCTGATGATATGTTGAAACAGCAGTAGTTGTGCTTTTGTACATTGTTGTAACTGATTGCAACACCATGGCATTTCCTCACTTCCAATGTGGCTTTGATGATGTTTCTGCTGCACCAGTCTTGCTGTTTGGTTTTCCTCTATGGTGTTTCAGTGGTGTTTCCATATCCCTGCACATGAAACAAATTAGTTAGAAAGGGTAATTGTATCATGTTATGGAGCAGTCTCACTTTATGATTTTCACTCTTAGGTAGGGGCATTGCAGCTTGTCTGCATTCAAAATTTTTCTGCCAGTTGAGTCAAGTTGATTGAAATGGTGGCATTCAATTCTTCCAAAGTTAAGAGCATGGTTGGCAATATGATCAGCAAGCATATTGCCTTCCCTGTAAGTGTGTGATATCCTCAGTTCCAGAGAATCTTTGAGGTGAAGAATTTCCTCTATCTGCTCAGCTATACTCCAGGGGGAGTCCCATTTGCAGTTGATTATATTGCTTAGAAGCATGGAATCAGTTTCTAGCCAAATCTTAGTGAAGTTATGTGAGTTAGAGTATCTCAACGCTTCTAAGATTGCTAGTGTTTCTGCATCTGTGTTTGTTCCTGGCATGCATTCTGTCCCTAGAGCATATATGAGGTCCCCTTCCTCATTTCTTACACAGAAACCAATCGAGCTTCTTCCTGGATTTCCTCTTGATGTTCCATCCGTATTGATCTTTACCCATCCTATTGATGGAGGCACCCAGGTGACCTTTTTGTAATCCAGCTTTGGGGTGTGATTTTCTAGCTTGTGGATAAGATCTTGCCATTTATGCGGAGCATTGAATCCTGGCTTCCTTGTATGTACCAAGTTATGCAGAGTTGTGGAGATTTGGTATATTACTCTGCCGGTTATGACTGATCCATGTTTGTGACTATTTCTCCTTTTCCATAATTCCCATATGATGCATGCTGGAAGTGCTTGCATTATTGGTTTCAATCTATTGACTGTTTGTGCAGTCCAGCATCTTATTATGGCTTGATGAAGAGTTAGTTCCTCAATTGGGATTCCTGCTTCTTGCATGAAGTATTTCCAGACTCTACTAGCAGTATTTGATGTGTAGAAGAGATGAGTGATACTTTCTTCCTTTGGTTCGATGCAACACCAGCATTTTGAGGGGAGTTGGTATCCCATCTTTTTAGAATATCATCAAGTGGTATTTTGGCTTTCCAAACTCTCCACATGAAGAAAGCAATTTTGAAAGGGAGTCCTTTCACCCAAATCTTCTCATATGCCAGTTTTGGATCCTCTCTTTTCCTTAAGTATTCCCATGCTGACTTGACTGTAAAGTGGCCTTGATTCTGGAGCATCCAGAAGGGAATGTCCATCATGTTTGCTGCCCCAGGTGGCTTGATTGAATTTACAATGTGTTCTACCCATTCCTGAGGCAAGCGAGCTGTGGGTTGTTGAATATCCCAGTTTCCATTTTGTATTGTGTCATTCACATTTTGGAGTGTTTCATCTATGGGAAAATCTGGTGGTGTTAGGAAATAGAGTGCTCCCAATCTAGTCCAATTGTCATACCAGAAAAGTGAGGATCCCATTTTCAGTTGCCAGCCAATTTGGTGCTCAATGATATCCCTGCATTCCAGCATCTTCTTCCAGACCTGTGATCCTTTCCTCCATTGGACTGTTACTGCATTATGTGTTTTGCAGTATTTCTGTGTCATGTAGGCACTCTATAGGCTAGGTTTTGTTCTAAAGTTCCACCAAAGCTTGCAAAATAGAGCTTTTGACATCTCGTGCAGGGACCTGAAGCCTGCTCCTCCTTCTTCTTGTGGTAGACATAGGTTGTCCCAAGATGACCAGTGTCTGCTGGTGCCTCCAGTTGTGCTACTCCAGAAGAATTGGGCAAGTAGCTTATGTATATTGTTGATCACTTGTTTGGGGGGATTTACTGCTGATAGGAGGTGTATTGGCATGCTTTGCAGGACATGCTTGATCAGTGTGGACCTTCCCCCTATGGAGAGTAGTTTCCCTTTCCATGACTGCAGTCTGTCTTGAATCTTGCTCACAATGTTTTGGTAGTAGATGATCTTCTTTCTTGAAAAGAAGATGGGGCAGCCCAAATATGTGAAAGGAAATTTCTGCCTTCTAATTCCTGTGATTCTTTCTGTTCTTTCTTCTATAGCAGTTGTGACCGAGTGATGCATATAAGTGGCTGATTTATTCTTGTTTATTAGTTGTCCAGAAGCTGCTTCATATGCCTTTAGTGTATCCATGATCATGTGCAGAGTGTTGGCTTCTGTTGATGAGAAAATGATCATGTCGTCCGCATATGCTAAGTGATTAATTCTCGGACTTCTCCTTGGCATTCCAAAACCTTTGAAGCATTTGTTTGTGTGCAGTGAGTTTAAACCTCTAGAAAGTGCTTCTGCAGCAATGATGAAGAGGGTAGGGGATAATGGATCTCCTTGTTTGACTCCTTTCGTTGATTTGAAGAACCCTCTTGGTTGACCATTGACGAGGATTGAGTACCAGTTGTTGTTTAGTATGTCCATGATCATACCTATGAAGGTTTCATCAAAACCCATTTTCCTGAGGACCTTTGCTATATATAACTAGGATATTCTATCAAATGCCTTGGTCATGTCTAGCTTGATGATCACATTTGGTCCTGCCTTGAGTCTTTTCCCTATTTTAGCAATGAATTCCTGTGCCAGGATAACATTCTCCACTATTGTTCTGCCTCTCACAAAGCCCGATTGTTCCTGTGAGATTAGGGATGAAAGGATGGGCAATAATCTTTCATGTATGATTCTTGAGAAGACCTTGTTGATGAAGTTGCTCAGGCTTATTGGCCTTAGATCTGAAAAGGTTTCTATTTCTTTCTTCTTTGGGATCAGGATCAGGTTTGTGTGTGTTATGCACTTGGGGAGTGGTCTGCCTGAAAAGAAAGCTGAGACCATATTTTGTATGTCCTCTCCTATTATTTCCCAACATGACTGATAGAAATCTCCTGTGAATCCATCCGGACCTCCTGCACTGTCTTTATTCAGACTGAAGACTGCATTTTTTGTTTCTTCAAGAGTTGGAATTCTGTTGAGTTCCTCATTCTGGTGTGGACTTATTATCTGTTGGATGTTGGCCAGAATGCTGAAGTCTGTGGGTGTGTTATGTTCTGTGAATTGATCCTTATAAAAGGAGATGGCTTCTTCCACTATCTGCTCCTGTTCTTCCAGCCAGATGCCAGCCTTGCTCTTGATTCTTTTGAGTTGTAGTCTTTTCCTTTTGCCATTGACATGGTTGTGGAAGAATTTGGTATTTCTGTCTCCATCTTTGAACCAGGACATCCCAGCTTTTTGTTTCCAAAACTGTTCTTCTATTGCCAGGTGTCTCATCAGTTGTGCTTGTACCCTTTGTAGCCTTTCTCTGTTTTCTGCCATTGGTCTTTCTTCGAATTGTTTTTCATGCACTAATACCACTTCCTCCATGCTGGCTATAGTCATGAAAATATCTCCAAAGGTGACCTTGCTCCAGTTGGTTAAGGCTTTCTTGAGCTTCTTTAGTTTATGATTGAAGATGATGAATGGATCTCCTTGGAAGTCTGCTTGCATATTTTCTTTGACTAAAGCTTGGAAAGTTTCATGCTTGGTCCAGAAATTGAGGAACTTGAAAGGCTTTTTAATCCTTATTGGTTCCTGATCAAAGCATATCAGCAGGGGACTGTGATCTGATCCAATCTTGCTAAGGTGGGTGATCTCTATTGTTGGAAAAGCTTGTTGTAACAATTGACTTGCTAGACATCTATCTAGTCTTTTGAAAATGCACTCCTCGTCTGCTCTTCCATTCCACCAGGTGAATACTTCCTTTGAAGCCCAAATTTGTTAGACAGCTGATGTTTATGCAGTGATTGAAATCATCAACTTCATTGAAAGGTACTGGGAGGCCACCATATTTCTCTTCCTGATCACATATGACATTGAAGTCTCCTCCAATTAACCATGGGCAGGTGATTGTTTGTGATAATTCATCTATTGAATCCCACAGTTCAATTCTTTTTTCTGGTGTGCACTTAGCATAAACTAAAGTGAGGATTAGTTTCTCTTTTGTCCCTGTATGTATCAGCTGCAATGTAAGTTGCTGAATTGTGTCAGTGAGCACTGTGACATTGTATGCATCTTCCAGAAAGGCCCATATTTTGTTCGACACATTTGCAAAGGCCTGCGTCATGCCAATTCTTCTCTTGTATTGCTCGAGCTTTTTGAATTGTTACTTTGGTTCCATGATGCCAATGAATTCGAATTGATGCTTGTTATTGAGTATGATCAGTCTTTCGAAGGCTTGCATTATTTTGACTGACCTTATGTTCCAGATGATTGCTTTCATTGTTTTTGATTTAGGTAGGCAGGTGTTCTTTTGGAAAGTATCAGCTTTGAGGCAGAACCACTGTTGTCTTTTGATTGCTTTTTTTTGGTGGTTCCCTTTGCTATTTATTTTATTTGCTTGGACTGGTGATATGTCCCCTTGCCTTGCTATATTTCTGAAATTCTGTGAGCTGTCTTCATCATCCAAATCCTTTCCTATGATGTCTGCGAAATTGCTTTTGGTATTAGATGATGCTGACATGCCTCTGGGCTTAAAGATTGCTTGCAATTGAGCTCTTAGGGAACCTGCTTTTATGCTTATGTCCGGGCCTATAATTGACAATTGTTGGTTGTTATGGGGCTGTTGTTTCTCATTTTCATTTGTATCCTCCTCCTCTTCCTGTATTCCATCTGGAAGTTCCCCGTCTTCTGAGCTTTCCTCCAATTGTGTCGCGTCAATTGAAAGCTACTGGTGAGCAGTTTATTGACAAGGATTGTAGGGTGTATGATGTGAAAATCAAACCTTCGGTACTTGAAGGTCTCTATAGCAATGTTATCTCTTAGTGTCCACTGTACCATCCTTGTTTTTATGCTTGTGCCTATCCTCAAGTCCCTTCCAGTGGAATGAGTACAATATACTAATACCACTAGTTGAAAGTTTCTCAAGGAATAGGGTAGCTTCTCCTGCATTATTAGTAGAATTAGTAAAATCAGACTTATTCCTCAGTGCTTTAAGTGTCCAGCAATTGTGCACGAGTATGGGCATGCACTGATTAGTGAGAAAATCGTGTGGACTCCAGCAATTTATATATGTATAATATATAAATATACATGTGATGCACATAAAATATATATTAATATTATCCATAATATATTTTTGATATATATATATATATATAGAATTTATATACTTTAAATCCTATGTGTAAAATTATGGATTTTAGAAATAAAACTATTTTGATAGAAACTAATTTTGGTAAATCTAAAGTTGTTAACAGAAGACCTATTAAATGGGATGAAATTGATTTCCCTAAAGAATGGGTCATAGAGGAAGCAATAGCTCCTCGAGGAAATGTTAGCAGTGAAATCACAGATGTTGAACAACTCTCTGATGGAACTGTTAAGATCAGGTTTTACGGGACTACAGGATCGCTTCGATGTAGCTACAGGGAAGGATTACTAAAGTACAAACCCTGTCAAAATTCTAAGCCAGTCAGTAAACTCTTAACCACGACCTCACCTGTTAACCCTTTAACAACGCCTTAATCAACGGCTTAAAAACGGGTTCTGCGGAGGCTACTGGTTATGTTGCCATAACCTGAGCTTACTTTCTAACTTAGAACTGCCTGGGTTTATACTTTTAACCTAAGCAACATCGGAACAGAAACAGTAATCAAATTAATACTAAAGCATGCTTCAAGAAAAGGTCAAGAATCCTAAGTTTAACACATATATTTAGCCTATCATTTAGGCTAAATCTTTAAAAAAGAAATTAAAATTAAATACAGAAAAATAAAAATACCTGAGACCTTGAGATATTGTAACCAAGTGGTTGTTTTTATCGATATATCAATTTACAAAGGGATTTACAACTGAAAGATTTCTGGAGCGAGGAAGAATGAAAGACCCAAAAGAAAAGCCTCCCTAGCTTCAACTAAAACGATCCTTATATAATAGATCGGATATACAAAATTCAAAAAGTAAATAGTAAAATAGCCAAAATAATTACAACTATGGCCGACAAGATAAAAAGAAAAAGATAGAAAGACAAACTACTTTATAAAAGTAGATTCTTTGGCCGACATCTTTATCCAATGGGGCCATCTGCTTTATTAAAGCTGTTTTGTTTTATTACCCTAATAATTCTGACGTAGGGCCTTCAATCAATTCATTTCTTGCCTTTATCTTTTTGTGCTGAGGAAGATTCTTCCGCTGTTTCTTTCATTTTCTGCAGAAATTCCTTTAATTCTGCAATATTAACTTGCTCTATATTGTCTTCTTGTGATTCTTCTAAACAAATATCTTCATTTGTTTTACTTACTGATGTCACTGAAATATTATCGGGTATTTCAGTATCAAAATTTCTTGCGAAGTCTTTTCTAACTTCTACTAAATATGAGGCCATAAGCTCTTCCTTAGATACAGCTCCTTTCTTCATCTGTATCTTTCTGCTGATATGAACTAAAGGACTAATTTCTTCTTCAGCAATATTCTTGCTAAAGTTTTGAGAACTATATTTCTTAAGAGCCTTGTCAATATTATCAAGGGTTTGCTGTCCATAAAGTTGGCCTGTTTCTCTATTAATAATGAGCATTTTGCTCCAAAACTTTGTATAAAAATTTCTATTAAGACATGGAAATCCTTTATCAGTATGACTAATTTCCACATCCCATTTCATAATCCAGGGAATAGAGAATTCTATGAAAAAATGCATTAGCGCCATTCCTTCAAAGAAAATATTATCTCTCTGTAGACTAATCAATCTGGGTGATAATTCCACCCACTGAGTAATATAGTGTGTGTGTGTGTGTATTATACACATTACTAATATTTGTAGAGTTTTATAGAGTTTTTGGGAGTCAATTTTTACTCTATTCATAATTCTTGAGAGAGATTCTTGGAACAATAATTGGACGTGATTTTCAAAGGTCCATTTTTGGATAGTTAATCAATGAACGTAAATTTCTTTTGGCCAAATATGAAATATTTGGTTTACTGCTACATATATATTATATTATATTTAATATTGTCTAGTTACGAAACTTTCTCTATAAAATGTAATAAGACATATAAATAGAGGACAAACATAAAAATAATATGCAATGAAATACAAGTAAACATTTCATAAAAAGAAACATTATAGAACTTAAACTTTTAAACAAACCTTTTTATTTTAGGCGGAAGCTCCTATTGCTGATATTATAGTTTGTCGCCATGTATATATTCATGGAGCCTAAGCACCTCTCGCATCGGCTAGGCGTCTCTACCGCAATGCCATGTGATTTTGATAATTGCTAGTAATAAAAGTTTCGATCAAGGATGACTATCTAGTCGTCTTGTCCAAATCTGATACGATCATAGTCTATATCGGTACGTGTAGTTTCGAGTATGACCTTTTTTTGAGCAATACCTTCTTATCTATCTAAGAATACTTTTGAAATATTTATATATTATTTGATACTTTTGACCCTTTTCATAAAAACATTGGCACATTTGCCCTTTCATAGTAAAGGTTTTCTTTTAATTTCATAAAACCTTTGCATTTAACCTTTGAAAGCCACAAATTCATATCAACATTCATGGAAAACCTTAGCTTTATAAATATTTTTATTTGAAAACTTGAACACACAAACACACACACACACACACATATATATATATATACACACACATATAATATCATTTGATCATGTAAAGTATTACTTGTGTGACTGCATCATTTTAAAGAGAAACATGAAAAGTGTATAACTACTTATCACCCACAAACATATGCTAACAATTTAGAAGCCATTTTGTCTTAAGGACATGATTAAAAGACATGATTTGGACACATGGAGAAATCTAGGAATAACGATTATATGGGAAAGTGTTTAGCCGAATATACCTCAATTTTGTCCCTAGTGGTACTACGACATTCGACCGCTCTTACAACTTTAATCTACAAAAATATAAGTTAATTGGACCACTATTAGCAAAGATGTCCATGTTTTTTATCACTTAAATATTTTATCAAATTCCTGATGTGCGTAAATAACTAGTGTGCATGTATTACTACAACTACCAATAATGGTGTTTCTTCACTCAAACTACCATATTCTTTACCACAATTACACTATAACCATCCGTAGGTAACCGACAATATCCATTAGCACAAGTACAACCAACAATTCATTTCCAACCAATCAATTTTATCAATTATAATATTTTACATTCTCTACAACACCCATTAACCTAAATTGACAACTTATGACTTCTAATCACTATTTCTTAAATTTCAACACTCAATTCCTACTCATGTGCTCACTATTTTTGTCCGTGCATGTGAGATTAATGATGTAGAGTTACCAGAAAATCTAGCAACTCTTTCAGTTGAGCTCTTGAAGTTATTTCTTGAGAATCTATGTATTCCATGTGCAGAAGATGTCAATTTGTATGTAAATTTGATGGATTATAACACTAAAATTATGGGGAACACTTACCTTGAATATGAGAGGAGCTAGGGGTTTGAGAGAACGGAGTAGAGCTCTAGGAATTGGCCAAGAAGAGTGGGCAAATGAGCCCCGAAATGATTCTTTAAAGGTTTCAAGGGTAGTGTGCCACCTTGGTGCGTTGCGCAGGCACTGGCACGCTCTACGCCAACTTTCATGTCCATGGCCATTATTTCACTGTTTGCTGAAAAATCTGGAGGGCATGGATCACCACAGGTTGCGCGATGCATGGGCTATGGCATGCTCCCAATTGTCTCCTTTTTCCATTTCTTTGGTTCCGGCTTATTTCCCTTTATTACCTTACTATGTGTAACAACTCGACTAGTCATTTTGAGCTCTAGCGCGTTGTTCGGCGGTTTGAGACCTTGGGTAGCTTCACTTCATGTATTATGACTTGTCGAAATTGAATTTCAGGAAGTTCGGAGTTGATTCAGATGGAAAAATTCAAATTTCGGAAGCTTTAAGTTGGAAGAATGGACTAAGGTTCGAGTTTTGAGTAAATGACCTCGCATCAGAGTTTTGATAGTTCCGTCAGGTCCGCATGGTGATTTTGGACTCGAGCGTATGCTCGGAATTTCATTTGGATATTTCTAGAAGGTTTCGACTCTAATTGGTGAAAGTTAGAAATTTGAAGGTTTAAAATATTCGTAGGTTTCACTGGGAGTTGAACTTGATGATTTCGGTTTCAGATTACGATTCCAATAATTTGAATAGCTCCGTTATGTCATTTATAATTTGTGTGCAAAATTTGAAGTCAATTGGAGTTGTTTTGGTATGAATCAGCATTAGTTTTCAAATTCTGAATTTCATAAGTTTAATAAGTTTGATTTGTTGTTTCAATGTTGTTATGTATGATTTGAGGCTTAGCGTAACTTCATATAATGTTTTAAGACTTGTTGGTATGTTTGGATGGGGTCTCGGTGACCTCGGGTGTGTTTCGAGTGAGTTTTGAACAAGTTTGGGCATTTCGACACTTTGATGGTGTTCTGGATCGAGTGAAGTGTGGAGGGAACATTTTGGAGTGATGAGGAAAAGCGTCATGTGCGGCCGCAAACTCTCAGAGTGCGGGGGCAGTGGAAAATGTGCGGACCGCAATGGGGGGAAATCCGCTGGTTTGATGGCCTGATTTCGTAAGCTTATATCTTTTAATCTATAAGGAGTTTGGAGATGATCCAAATATGGAAGTTGTAGCCCTTCGAGTCTAGTTTTTAGGAAGTTACTCATTCATTATTTGGACATTTGTAGCGAAAGTTATGGTCAATAGATTAAAGCCTGGTAGTGTAGATACTGCTGAAGTGCGGCCGCGCAATTTGGATCACGGCCGAAGAACCTGGAAGTGCGGATCACACAAAAGAATGTGCCGTCAGCACTGTGGGAGATCAAATTTTGCGCTGTATAAACGAGTGCTAGAGTATTATTTCACATTTGGACTTTGGGAGCTCGGATTGAGGCGACTTTTCGCTGGTTTTTCCAGAAATTCATCGGGGTAAGTGATTCTAACTCTGATAATATACAAGATTATATCATTGTTTTCATTATTTAATTAGTTTTTTGAGATGGAAATGTTGGAAAAATTGTAGAAACTTCGTAGGCTTTAATTTGAGGATTTGAAGGTCGAGTTGTGATCGGATTTGACTAATTTTGGTATGGTTAGACTCATGGTTGAATAGGTTGTCAGATTTTGTGAGTTTCGTCAGGTTTCGAGAAGTGGGCCCCCGTTGACTTTTGATTGACTTTTCGAGCGGAGTTGAGAATTGTTAAAAATTAATTTATTACAAGTATTAGAGTATATTTTTATTGGTTTGCACATTGTTTGACTAGTTTTGGAGCGACAAGCATCGATTTGAGGTGTTAGAGTGGCGTTAGAGCCGATTGTGGAACTTTGGAGCGAGGTAAGTCTCATGTCTAACCTTGTGAGGGGGAAACTACCTCCTAGGTGATATAATTGTTATGTGCTACTAGTTGTGGGTGCTACGTACGTAGGAGGTGACGAGAGTCTGTACGTAGCTAAAGCATGTTTATGTCCGGGTAGACTCAGGACTTTATCATGTAATATGTGAATTTCTTAAACTCACTCTGTTGGCTTAATTAATTAAAATTATAATTGAACTTGATTTAGAAATATGCACATATATATTAGGCCGAGCCTTATTACCTTGAGTTGTTGGCAAGTTATTTGAAAAACGGTAAAGGTTATACTCACCTTGTGTTCATATACTGTATCGTAAGCTCGTGTCTCGTAATTCAATAATTCCTTTCCTTTCTTGTGGAGCAGGCCGAACGCCTCGGCATGATTATGTACCACACTCTCATGAGAGCGGGCAGTTCGCCTTGGCAGTATAATAGATGCATCTATGGTTCGTGCTGCTCGACCCTCGGCAGTGTACACGTTATGATGGGATCGGGCCGATTGCCTTGGCAGTATCATATTCTTTCTGAGATCTGGCAGTACGACATTCGCATAATCGTGCGTTATATCGCTAGCAGTCCGAATATTCGCAAGATTTTCCTTCCACTGATGCCTTGCATTTTATATGGGAATTCTTATTCGTTTGTTATTGGCACTTGATATTTCGAGCTATTGAGATATAATATGAGATTGAGAAATTGATATTGTTAAAGGAAATGTTGGAAGATTGTGTTAGTTACAGATTTACCTCACTATTGTGTTGTACTCTTATCTGTTTATGATTTACCATATTGATTTATTGGATCATTAGTAAGTGTTGATGTCGACCCCTAATTAATACTTCTCTAGGGTTAGGCTAGATACTTACCGGGTACGCGTAGATTTATGTACTAATGCTGCACTTCTGCACAAAATATACAGGATCTGACAGGTTCATTTGATGATCATCTTGGTGCGTAGACGCCGCTGTTGAAGAGACTTCATGTGAGCTACATTCCAGGCTACGCATCGCAGTCCATTGAGTCTCCATCGTACTATTTATTTTATCATGTCTTATTTACACTCTAGACAGATATTGTATTATTATTATACTCCTTCGTAAATGCTCGTGCACTTGTGACACTGGGTTTTGGGGGTGCCTACTGGGTGTTCATTATTGTAGTTCGCGTAATTATTATCATTTTACCTTGTAATTTATACCTTATATGGAAATTGAAAAATCAAATCACGGGTTATCTATGAGTAATAGATTTTACACTACTTATTCAATGAGATTCAAGATTTCAAAAATAATAAAATGAGCAACTAAGTTGATTAATCATCATTGGCTTGCCTGACGGCTGCGTTAGACGCCATCACGACCTATAGTGAATTTTGGTCGTGACAGTATGGTACCACTCTGAATTCACTTCCAAACCTTTATATGAGTGTGATACCAGTTCATATGGCATCATCCTTGTTCGTAATCGTTCATGGCATGCAAAGTGATGATTGAAGAACTTATGGATGCACTTTAAGGCCTTATACTTATAGAAAATCTTGAGGGGCCTTATAGTAACATCATTTGATGTTAATACTGTCACAACCCAAATCCCCCCAACGCAGTGATGTCACCTAACTTAACCGCTAGGCGAACTACCACACAAACACATTCGTACAATAATTACGAAATGAGATAGTAATAACAATGTCTAATAGTCATGAAATTGATAAAGCACAACAATAAGTCTAACACAATGCAGATCACCAAATCTTGAGCTCTACGAATAGTAAATATAACGGTCTCAACAACACATCAATGTCTTATAAGAGATAAATAGTAGATAGAGATAAAATAACAGAAGTTGACTCCACGGCACTGCAGATCAATCAAGTAGCTCTACCTGGAGTCTCCAAGTAAATTCTCCTAAGCAGCCTCCTGGGTCCTACTAGTTCCAGGCTCAGAATCTGTACAAAAATATGCAGAAGTAAAGTATACGTATACCGACAAATTATTCAGTAAGTATTACTGATAAATTTTCCAACAGGATAGTGGTGAGGATTTAGTCAAAATGACTCACTTCAGCCACATCTGCAATTCATATATACAGTTCTTTATGATAGAAAAAAAAGCAGAGAAACATCATAATAAGATATGTATAGATAGAACATAAAAAATGAAACACGCTATGTCACCTAATAAGTCCTCTGCAGTAATAAATTTTAAATATGTATACTTAGGTGATATGCATAAGCAAGCATAAAAGAATGCATAGATAGGCATAGAGTATTGGCTTAAAATAAATAAAGCTTCCACCTTTGTGCTTAAATTCATAAACTGATTTCATAATCAAACCTGCACGTATTCTACTAAGAAAGAAGCATGGAGGGCGACTCATGAGGTATGGATTCATATCCACGCACAACATGAACTTAAATCTTTTATGCCCTACAAGAGCATGTGATGACATGTTCTAATTGACACCTTAACAGGAATGTGGTTTAACACGCCCTAACAGCTCAATGTCTCACAACAGTCTCAAATAAGTAATGAGAATAGAGTATATATGCTAACAAGGTGCATGTATAAAAAAATAGTGTACGACTAAGTAGTTCAATCATGTAAAACAGGAACCTGAAATGCATAATGCTAAACTAGTATGTAGATGATGCCTATAATATTATATTAGTATGCATAAGATGCTCAAGTAGTCATACTACAAATAAATCAAGTAAAACAAACATGTGAAGCTTATCCCTCTACCTAAGCTTAGATGTATATGATATCCGCATATACGCTTGTCATCTTGCATATATGTTACCCCCAAACACGTAGCATGTAGCAAATAAGACAATTTGGGAAAAGTTTCATGATTGAAGTCATAGTCTCAGCTTACCTCTTCCCTAGTCTAACTTCAAGCTTCATGAATGCCCTTTCCTACCACAAAGCCTCCAGATGTCCACAATCTAGTTAAAGAGTGCTGAACGAGATCAAATATAGTTATAGGTCAATTCCATAAGCGAAGGATATGTCTAGGTCAAATTAAATAAAAGTCAACCCTAGGCCCACATGTCAAAAGCCCAAATAAAAGTTGGATACAATCCAAATCTATGCTTAGATTCCAGTGTAAGGTCATTTAGGCATTCAAATCATCATTAGGTATTTCTAGATTTTCTCCAAAATTTCACTTGATTTCACCTTCAATTCATATTTCTAAGATTGAATTGATGATAGATTCACTAATCATAGATTCGGGTTAGAATCACTTACCCCAACTTCAAGTATATTAATCTTGCTCAAAATTCCCGAAACTCAAACTTCAAGCTCCATAAATGGTGATATAAGCTTGAACATGGAATGAGATCTATTTATAGTGGAAGGAAAAATTTTCCCCAAAATGGCTTGTCACGCCATGAGGCACGGTGTGACAACATTGTAATATGCTGGCTTTGCTGGTTTTTCCTAAAAAAAACCTTCCCGGAACATCCCAAACTCACCTAAACCCTTCGGGATTCCTCCAAACTATCCCAACAAGTCTAAAATACCATATATAGATTTACCTAAGGGCTCAAATATTTAATCAAAATTCTATAATTTAGAATAACTAATTCAACTTAAAGGATTGCAATGTTTCCAACTTTCATGCAATAACGCTAAAATGCTCCCTGGTCCCTCTTGTCCTAATTTGAACATATGGACAAGTCCTAATACATCATATAAATTAGTTTAGAGCTTCAAAATATGAACCAAAGTGTTATTATTGGAATCAATGGGTAAAGTTGCTAATTTAGCTTTTAACCCGAAATATTAAGATAGTATTCCAAACCCATCCTGAACCCTCTATGACTCGAACCACCCATACCCCCTTCAAATTAGGGGACGAGATACTAAAACTCAAAATGACTAGTTTGATTGTTACATTCTCGACCTCTTAAACAAATGATCATCCTCTAACGGGTTTAGAAATATACTTGGCTATCAAATAGGTGTGGATATCTTCTATGCATCTCTGACTTGGTCTCCCCAGTAGTCCTCTCTGGTTAACCCTTCCAAATCACGTTCATCGAAGCGATCTCCTTTGACCGTAGCTTCCGGACCTGTCTATCCAAAATAGCCACCGACACTTTTTATTGGTCAAATTCTCATCCAATTGCACTATGATAAAGTTCAAAACATGTGACTTATCCTCATTATACTTTCAAAAAATAGAAACATGAAATATAGAAGGCATCACCAATAGGTTAGGAGGTAAGCAAGCCTATAATCCACCTCATCAACTTTCCCCAATACCTCAATCGGGTCTATGAAATTCAAACTCAAATTGATCTTATTTCTAAACCTCATCACACTCTTTATGAGCGAAACTTTCAAAAGTACCTTCTCACCTTCCATGAACACCACCTCACAAACATTCTGGTCTGCATAACTCTTTTTCCTACTTTGAGTTGTGCGAAGTAGCTCCTAAATTAAGTTGAACTTTTACACGACATTTAATACCAAATCCAAACCCAACAACCTAGCCTCACTAGGCTCAAATCAACTAATAGGAGAATAACACTGTCTACCATATAAAGCCTCATATGGTGCCATTTGAATGATGGGTTGTACTGTTATTATATACAAACTCTGCCAAAAAGAAGAACTAATACCAATAACCACCAAGGTCAATCAAACATGCTCTCAACATGTCCCCAAGAATCTGAATAGTTCGTCTCTAACTAGTCATCGAACTGTGGGTGAAAAGTTGTTCTAAGTTGAACCTATGTACCCAACTCACGCTCTATAGCTCTCCATGCAAACAAACTATCTCCCGGATATAAGTCTATGCCAACTTCTTTGATGAATAAGTAGTCAAGACCGATATGAAGTGCTCAGACTAAATTTATCCACAATGACCCAATCTACATCATACTTCCTCAAAGTACATGGTAAGTCTACCACAAAGTTCATAGTGATATGCTCCTACTTCCACTTTAGTATAACCATCTTCTGTCAAACCACTTGATTTCTTGTGCTCATACTTGATTTGTTGGTAATTCAAACACTACGAAACATGCCCAATAATGTCCTTCTTCATCCTACACCACCAATAGTGTTGTCACAATATACCTTTGTAAAACCTAGCCGAGTAGAGTATCATGAACTATGAGCCTCATCAAGTATCAACCCTCTCAAGCCATCAAAATTAGGCACATAAAGTTGACCCTAAAGTCTAATAACACCATAATTACCTATGACAACCTTCTTGGCACCACCATGCTCCACTATGTTCGTAAGTACAAGCATATGGGGATCGTCATACTTGCGAGCCTTAATCCGTTCAAACAAGGACAACTGTGTAACCACACACGCAATAACCTTATAAGCTTACAAAATGTCCAACCTCACAAATTTTTTGGCTACACATACATATCCATGCAATGCTCCTCAATTAGAATGAATGTATGCCAAACTACCCATACTTTCTGCCTTTCTACTTAAAGCATCTTCTACCACATTACCTTTCTCCAGATGATAGGATAGTGATATCATAACCTTTAAGCAACTCAAGATAACTCCGTTGCTTTAATTTCAAATACTTCTACTTGAATAGGTGCTGAAGACTATGATGATCAGTGTTAATCTCACATGACACACCATGCAAGTAATGCCTCCAAATCTTAATGCAAATATTATTGCCGCCAACTCCAAGTCATGGGTAGAATAACTCTTCTCATGAACCTTCAATTTCCATGAAGCATAGGCAATCATCCTACCATCCTGCATTAATATACTCCCAAGACTAGTGCGTAAAGCATCACAATACACCGTATATGTACCTGAACCCGTAGGTAACACCACAACTAGAGCTATAGTTAATGCAGTCTTGAGCTTCTGATAGCTTTCCTCACACTCTTCTAACCATTTAAAAAGAAAAACTTTCTAATCCAACTTGGTCAATGGGGATGCAATGATTGAAAATCCTCCAAAAAAGAATGTAGTCACGTGCCAAACCCCAAGAAACTCTGAATCTCAGTAGGCGTAGTAGGTCTAGGACAATTCTAGACCACCTCAATCTTCTTCGGATCAACCTTGATACCTTCGCCCGAAACAATGTGAACTAAGAATGCAACAGAATGCAACTGTTGCTCCCTAACGCACACGCAAGTATACGTGGTCGACAAGTAATATAGGATTTAGAGTCCAGGTTATCGTACCCACAGGGACTTAATTCGACTACTTACTAACGTAAAAATATTGCTATTCAATCAAGCAAAAGTTTGGGTTCAATATATTGATTAGTCTAACCTACAGCTCTAAATTATAGCTAGATTATCAAAGAACAAATTAATTGTTGTTTAATCAATAGAGACAAATATTCTAGGGTTGTGATTAATTCACCAGTCTTATTGTGTTCTAATTAACTTCCCTTTCATATAATTCACTTATGATTGCTAATTAATCGATAAACGTTCTCATAGCCTTCTTCCGAAGTACTACTCGCCTATTCTCAATAGATTAACACCTATATTCCTATGGAATCAATCTATCAAGAACGCAATAAAAACATGATATTTGATTAAGCATGGTGATTAAGTATATTCCTATCCTAACCACGAATCCGCCCCCCTTTAAAGGTTAAGAACATGCTTTCTTCAATTCTTCTCTAATCTAAACCTAGTTTTCCCAAACATAGCATGGATAGTTGATAGAACCTAACTGCTGGCCAAACAATTAAGCAATTAAATATAGAATTGATAGAAACAACCATATAATCATGAATTATAATCAAGGAATCGTTAACTTCGAACAATAATGTTCATGGCTAATCACAACCCCAGAACAAGGGGTTATTAGCCACTCATGATAAAAGCACTCAAAATATAAAGTATTGAATAAACTATAAAAATACTAGAAAGGATGAAGAACTGAGAATCGATGCTTCCGTGCGATGTTCCGTTGTGTTTTTTGCCTCCCAAATTATGTTCTTCTTTTTCCTCTTGGGTTTAGATGTGTTTATATAGGAATTGGGAAGGGGTAGGGTTGAAAATAGCCAAATCCTAGGAGAACTAGGCAACTCAGCGTCTCCGGCGCCTTGGGTGGTGCCAGGCGCCCACCAGGGCGCTGCCTCCAGTGAAATTCCAGAACATACTGCCTTCAGCGCCACAGGTGGCGCCAGGTGCTGCATGTGGCGCCCACTGCTCCTTTGTCCGTTTTTGTCTCGTTTTGGCTTATTTCTTGCTCGTTTCGCCCCCAATTGCTCCCGACTCATTCCTACACATAAAAACACTTTAATTTAACATGAATCGTAGCAATTAACATCCCAATTTCACCAAACAAAAGCCAAATATGAGGTGATTTACTTAGGAATATATATCTTTTACACCAAACAACAACACCCCACACTTAGATTCTTGCTCGCCCTTGAGCAATGGGATTATTTACCAACTTCCCAACTACATACACTTTATATCATAACGAAGCATTCGACTTTTTAACCAAATCATACTTTTGAACATAATCAACACCGGCAAGTAAGCATAAACACATAATTAATCCATATTCTTCCCGTAAAGTCTACCCAAGCATAATACTTTAATCTAATTCAACAACCCAAATGTCACCACCCAACCTCAAGAGCCGACTCGCAACCATTAAGCAATCTCAATACATACACTTACCTAACAAGATAATTTACAATATTACCAATCGTTCATGAAATCATGTGCCCTTACCATAATCCGAAGAGTGAACATAGATTAATAATATCACACAATTTGAACAAAATGCCCTCACTCTCACAAAGAACTCATATGCTTCCCGTAATAGTACCATAAGCTTGCCCGTAGTGTAGATCTCTACTAATTTAAGTTAGTCAAATCTAAGATCAATTAGGACTTTTAAGGTTGTAATGTAGGCTAGGGGACGGGTATGATATATTTAGTGGTAGTGACTAGTCCTCCTAAGCACTTGACACACTACAATCACAATTCGAGCACTTTTCTTTTTCAATCACTTCACTTGTCTCATATTCGCAGCCTTCCTTTTTCAATTAAGCACTTCTATCATTCCACTAGCACAATTCAATACGAGGTATTTTCTATATATTTTTCACTAACATTTTTCTAACATGTTTCTTTCTCTCTTTATTTTTTTTTTGTTTTTCTTCTTCTTCTTCTTTTTTTCTTTTTTTTCTTTTTTCACACTCCATACAATTACTCGTCAGCTAGTGACTCTTAATTTCAACTTTAGTGCACCGACAGGTCCTTTCACGGCTCCCCTCATAAGCAAGACAATCCCGAAAGTCTACCCTTACTTCTTTTAATGATTAAGTGCCTTAGGAGGTAAAGGTTCAAATAAGTTTTAATTCAAGAACAAAATAAGGGAATGGCTTGTAATGTGGGTACCAAAGAAAAAGGCCTATAGGCTCAAAGGGGATAGCAACGGACAATTTTATTTCGATGTGACAGGCACATCCATAGTCAAACAAGAAAATGCCTATATCATTTCTTAGATTAGTCCAACTTACAATTTCACTTCAATTAACACATGGGGCAAGTTCTAGACTACACAGGATAGTACAGAGAATCAAAAACCTTACTCACACATTGCATATGACTCAATCACGACGGTTCTGTTCAAATTTCAAGTCAAGCGAGCATACACAATTGAGAAAATTAAGCAATATTACACTATATGGTGTACAAGTCAACAACTGAGCAGAGGCGTCGCAATTTAGGCGGTTTTCTTCTTTTCTTAGGCTTACAATTCAACTAAACTGGAAAACAGATCATGTGTCATAACCTATTGTGCCAGCATCAACTATGTCAATAAGTATCTCAACATAACTCAGTTTCTTTCTAAAATAGTCCTACAAAGAAATTAATTTGCCCGGTTCGAGCTACATGGAGAAGTACCGGTGCCTTAAGAAAAATCAAGGAATATTACCTAACTATCCTACAAATAAAAAAAAAAAATCCTTTTTGTTGTTTTTAGTCAAACTTTATCCCTCAAGAAAAAGATCCATCGTCGGGAAAAATCTGAAAAAAATTTCAAAAATTTCAAAAATTATCAGTTTATACATTAAAAGTTAGTTTATACACTAAAAATTAACAACACTATAACTATTAAAAAGACCAAAAAAAAAAAATTAAATCATACATGATATATACATTCACAACACTCACAACACAGGTATTTCCCCACCCCACACTTAAATAATGCATCGCCCTCGATGCATGCAAACATGTAAAATAGAGCAGGGTGAGGAAAACTCCCTATTTGCGCTTTTGGGTTACCGGCGATGTGGTTGAGGAGGTTCCAACTCTTGTACCTTTGCTAATGTTGTCACGGGCCATATTATCCTGCAACACAAGTAAACAGGAATGTGAGCAATGTTCAAAACATATGCCATAGGTTGGCATGCAAGTCGTCACATGACCCCACACTTAAAATCGAAGCATAAGTACAAGTGTTGAGCCATAGTATCCCGACCCCCCCTAGGTGGCGCCTCGCGCCCTCCCTGGCTCGGGGGGTCGTGGAACATTATACCCGCAGCGCCCCAGGCAGCACCGGGCGCTGGCCTGGGCGCTGCTTTCCGAAACTTCCCCAAAAAAATGTCCTACAACATTACATCTAATAATTCTACATGTATACATCAAGTGTATTACCCTATCTAGTCTAAAATAATAAATCAAGAAGTTAAACTAAGCAAGCGATAAAAATTGTGTTGCCTCTCAACAAGCGCCTGATTTAACGTCGCGGCACGACTCAAATTCGTGCTATCAATCTGGCTTGATGTCTAGCCTTCGAGCTTCTTCAACAGATGGCCTGAGACGGGTCAGAGTGACAGACCTTTCCAACTCTTCTGCTTTTCTGAACCTTGGGACATAATTGCCGGAAATATCCAGTACTTTCTTAATTTCTTCCGTCATTCCATTTTTACTCTTTTCCACATCCCCAATCAATACTCGTTCAATAGGATCAACTGGGCTCATGTAAGGCACTAATGATGTGGAAGCATTCTCCACCACCGAGATCATTGATAATTCCTCATAATGGGTTGGCAGCCGGAGTGCTTTATAAACATTGAATACTTCTTCTTGATCACCACTCTCATCATCATTTTACCTTCGCAGACATCGATAATGGCGCGGCCTGTGGCTAGGAATGGACGCCCCAAAATAAATGGGACGTCCTAATCTGGCTCGTAATCCAGGATGATGAAGTCAGCAGGAAATATGAATGAGCCAACTTGGACCAGTACGTCTTCAATCACTCCCTCCGGATGAGCCAGGGAGGGATCAGCCAACTGTAATATAACTGTAATTGGGCGTGGATCACCCAACCCCAACTGTTTGAATACTGAGAGCGGCATCAAGTTTATACTTGCTCCTAGATCACATAGAGCTCTTCCTACGGCATGTTTCCCAATAGAAATTTGAATGGTGAAGCTACCCGGATCCTTCAATTTCTGTGGTAGCTTGCCTTGGATTCTAGAACTACATTCCTCGGTGAGTGCCACGGTCTCAAACTCAGTCAACCTCCTTTTATTGGCCACAATATCCTTGATATACTTTGCATATTTAGGCACTTCTTGCAATATATCGACCAACGGAATGTTGATTTGTACCTGCTTCAAAATGTCAAGGAACTTTTTGTACGCCTCATTATCCTTTAGTTTTTGTAATCTTTGTGGAAATGGAGGTGGTGGCTTTGCAACCAGTTGTGGGGGTTGCTTAGCTCCTGCCTCTTTAGCCAGCTTCTCAATTTTCTTAGCTTTCTCTGCTGTTGCCTCTATGGTGATCGGGTTTTCATTAAAGGTCACCTTCTTCTTTTTTTTAGATTCTACCTCTTCCAGTTGTCTCCCTTTTCTCAATTATACAACATTAAGTGCCGCCATTGGGTTTGCTTCAGTATCACTGGGTAGAGCTCCAGCTGGTCTAGTATTTTGAGCCCCGGCCAACTGTCCCAATTGGCGCTCCAGATTCCTCACTGTTGTGGTGAGTGTTTGGTATTCTGTTCTGAACTGTTTATTGTCTTGCACCAGCTGCTTCAACAATTCATTTGTATTATCTTCTGCCTGTTGGGGTTGCCTTTGCGGTTGATTATAATTCCCTTGCGGTCTAACATGATTCTGATTCTGTTGATGTCCACCCCATGAAAAGTTGGGATGATTCCTCCAATTCGGATTGTAGGTGTTCCCATATTGTGTATTTTGATTCAATGGCCCCCTGTTCCGTTGTCCCACATAATATATAGATTCCGGATTTGTGGGGCACATGTCACTTGTATGGTTGTCACCACACATCTCACAGCACAACGACATCTGTTGTACCTGTTGTCTCGGTTGCACCTGCTGCATCGTCATTCTGTTCATTTGATTGGCCAGTTTTGCCATCTCTACTCTCATAGCTGCGAGGTCATCCAGTTCGATCAACCCAGCTCCCTTTGGTTTAATTGCTCTGCATGAGTCACCGTCCCCTTGCCAATTATGATCATTGGCCGTGAAATTGTTCAGCAGGAGTTGGATTTCACTATAGGGTTTGGCCATGCAACTGTCCCCACAAGCTGAGTCGAGATTCATTTTTGAAGCCTCATCTAGCCCGTCAACAAAAGTATGTCCTAGAACCTCATCCGTCTGGCAATGATGTGGACAATCCCTAAGCAGCTTCTTATATCTTTCCCATGCTTACTGAAGAGTTTCTCCTTCACGTTGTTCGAATCCCAGAATCTGGCTTCTTAGTGACTTTGTCTTTTTGGTTGGAAAGAATTTAATTAGGAATTTTCTGGCTAGGTCATCCCATGTGTAAATAGAATTTGTAGGCTCCTTTTGCAGCCATTCCGTTGCTTCCCCCCAACAGTGAAAAGGGAAACAATGTCAACCGCACATAATCTTTGGAAACGTTTGGATAATTATAAGTATCCGTGATTTCCAAGAAATTCTGAACATGTCTCTGTGGATCTTCATGAGACAGTCCCACATACTGCCCTGTAGATTGGATCAGCTGCACCATATATTGTTTTAGTTCAAAGTGCCCCGTGATTTCAGGTTTGACAATTTCCAGAGTCATGTTGGCAAGATTGGGTTTTGCAGCTTCAATCACCGCTGGTTCCGCATTACCCGCCATCTCGATTGGCTGTGGTTGAACTACAATGTCCAACGCTCTGCTAATTCTAGTTCTGGCTTCTATCTCCCTCCTTACTCTGTGTAGTATTCGTTCAATTTCTGGATCTAAAGGAAGAAGATTGTTTGCGCTTCTACTCCTCCGCATTCAATAGAAGAGCCTGTGTCAACGCAAACAACGTAAGCCGATGAGTAAAACTTGAACAAATAACAAATATAAGCTTAAGTCGGTAAAGTAGCAGATTTTTAAGTCCCCGGCAAGGGCGCCAAAAACTTGTTGCTCCCTAACGCACACGCAAGTATACGCGGTCGACAAGTAATATAGGATTTAGAGTCCAGGTTATCGTACCCACAGGGACTTAATTCGACTACTTACTAACGTACAAATATTGCTATTCAATCAAGCAAAAGTTCGAGTTCGGTATATTGATTAGTCTAACCTACAGCTCTAAATTATAACTAGATTATCAAAGAACAAATTAATTGTTGTTTAATCAATAAAGACAAATATTCTAGGGTTGTGATTAATTCACCAATCTTATTGTGTTCTAATTAACTTCCCTTTCATATAATTCACTTATGGTTGCTAATTAATCGATAAACATTCTCATAGCCTTCTTCCGAAGTACTACTCGCCTATTCTCAATAGATTAACACCTATATTCCTATGGAATCAATCTATCAAGAACGCAATAAAAACACGATATTTGATTAAGCATGGTGATTAAGTATATTCCTATCCTAACCACGAATCCGCCCCCCTTTAAAGGTTAAGAACATGCTTTCTTCAATTCTTCTCTAATCTAAACCTAGTTTTCCCAAACATAGCATAGATAGTTGATAGAACCTTACTGCTGGCCAAACAATTAAGCAATTAAACATAGAATTGAAGAAACCACCATATAATTATGAATTATAATCAAGGAATCGTTAACTTCGAACAACAATGTTCATGGCTAATCACAACCCTAGAACAAGGGGTTATTAGCCACTCATGATAAAAGCACTCAAAATATAAAGTATTGAATAAACTATAAAAATACTAGAAAGGATGAAGACTGAGAATCGATGCTTCCGTGCGATGTTCCGTTGTGTTTTTTGCCTCCCAAATTACGTTCTTCTTTTTCCTCTTGGGTTTAGATGTGTTTATATAGGTGTTGGAAAGGGGTAGGGTCGAAAATAGCCAAATCCTAGGCGCACTAGGCAACTCAGCGTCTCTGGCGCCCACCAGGGCGCTGCCTCCAGTGACTTTCTAGAACACACTGCATTCAGCGCCACAGGTGGCGCCAGGCGCTGCCTGTGGCGCCCACTGCTCCTTTGTCTGTTTTTGTCTCGTTTTGGCTTATTTCTTACTCGTTTCGCCCCCAATTGCTCCCGACTCATTCCTACACATAAAAACACTTTAATTTAACATGAATCGTAGCAATTAACATCCCAATTTCACCAAACAAAAGCCAAATATGAGGTGATTTACTTAGGATATATATCTTTTACACCAAACATCAGCAACCAAAACTCATACTTGGACAACTTCGTATAAAGCTTGTGGTCCCTCCGAATTTGAAGCACAATCCTCAAATGTTACTCATGCTCCTTTTTACTACGCAATAAATCAAGATGTCATCAATGAACAAAATGATAAAGGAATCCAGAAATGACTTGTACACTCAGTTCATCAAATCCTTGAATGCTACTGGAGCATTAGTCATCCCAATGGACATCACCAAGAACTCATAATGACCATGACAAGTCATAAAGATTGTCTTAGGATATTTAAAAGCCCGAATTTTCAATTGATGATAGCCAAATATCAACTCAATCTTCATCTTGGCACCCTGAGGTTGGTCAAACAAATCATCAATACGGGGCAATGGATACTTGTTTTTGATGGCAGCCTTATTCAACTACTGCTAGTCAATACACATCCACACCAATCCATTCTTCTTCTTCACAAACAGGACCGGTGCACCCAAAGGAGAAACCCTTAGTCTAATGAATCCCTTACTAGGAAAATCTAGCAATTGCTCCTTCAACTCAGTTGGAGCCATACGATATGGTGGAATAGATATGGGCACGCTGCACAGATAACTCACGTTCTACACAAACAACTCACATGCCAATAATAACAATCACATGGAAAACTCATGTGTGAATAGTAACAACTCTCACAAACAACTCACGTGCCAATAGTAACATCCCACACGTACGACTAACATGCCAATAGTATTAACCCACACAGACAAATCACGTGCCAATAGTATTAACCCACACAAACAACTCACATGCCGCACGGTAACTTATGTGCTACCAATCTAGTCCATATCACATAGAAAGCAGATTGTGAGGCCTCTCAAATTTCCTATTAGTCCGAGGCCATAAGCACGCTCACAAGTCGCTTAAGTGTCGTCTTGCATTCCACGAAGGGTTAAGGACTGTAAAAACTTAGATGATCATGATATTAAGTGTAGGGGTTGTATTGGATATTTCTTAGGGCCTAAGGAAATCCTTAGAACTAAGCCATGTTGGGAACTATGCAATGGGCTAAAGTTTAAGATAAATTTGCACAAGATCCAACTTCAAACGCATGCTGTTACCAAAATATAAAAACTTAGGTGGTGATATCCCTATCAAATTAATGCCCTTTGAGTCTAGTTTCCAACTCATCAAACCGTTTGTCATTTGGATATTTCTACAGAAAGTTTTGGCCATTTTACCGGACCTATGCCATATGCGCGCCCAAATATGTTGCATATAAGAGGGTATTCTGCCTTGTGTGTGCAGCTAGATGCATGTTCACTTGCCCACGTGTGCGGCCGCGCATGTAGGAGCCCTATAAATACTCCCAAGGCCGGGTAGAGAGAGTGGCTAAGTCATTTCTTTGAGCTAGGGCTTGCTCTATCAAGGGGAATCCGTCTTATACTTCCCTCCCATGAACCAAGGTAATGTTTTTGGAGTATTTTGAGTTGATTACTACTCCTAAACACTTATATTAACAAGGATTAATCTTGAAGATCCATATATTTCCATTCAAATTCCCAAATTTGTCAAGAATACTACAAGTTGGGAGCTCAAGAGTTTCACTATAATATGTATGTCTACCATCTCTAACTAATCTATGGTGATCAATTATGTATGAAATATGTGTTATGACTTATGGGATGGTGATTGGAAGCTATATGTGCCTTACCTAGGTTGTGTTTGTATTGTAGAGTTTGTAAATGAATTAATTGATAACGTTTATGGGTTGGAAGTGAAGTGTTGGGCATGCATGTGCTAATGGAAGTTGTGAGGTGAATCATTGGTGTGGAAGGTGGTTGTTAGGTGAAGAAATTCCATTGAAGGAGGTTGTAGAAAGATATGCACATTCGATGTTTCATAAAAAGTCTAAATGACTTAAAGTATAGAAATCTTACTAATATTGGCGCAGCTGTGTTGCATTGTTGTAGATTGAAGTTGTTTAGTGTGATGGACCATCGTAGTATTATTAAGGGGTGAATTTTAGGTATGAAGGCTAAACTCTCTTCTAGTATCGGAATTCCCAAATTCTTACAAAAACTCCGTCATGTGTAGTCCGAACTTGAGATACTATTGAAATGGATATTCAAGCTAGCAAATTGATTCTCAAATTGCATAATGTGTCTGAACCCTCATGTGTTAATGATTTTCCATTTTGACTTAGTTATGTTATACCTTTTTTGGGAAGAAAACTTTGTATGAAATCAATGTGATCAAATCCTTATTTCTCATATGATGAAATCTTATGAACTTATACTTGTTAAGGCCAAAGGTGCCAAATGGTTGATTTGGAAGAAATCTATTGTACAACTATTACCGTTTTAGGAATTCAAAGTATGGCATTGTGAATACACCTCCACCCGCACACATTGGGGTGAGGCTGTGGGGCCGCTTTGTATAGAGAATGTGATTGTGAATACACCGCCACCGCACACATTGAGGTGAGGCGGCGGGGCCGCTTTGTGTAGAGAATGTGATTGTTGAATACACCTCCACCCACACACAATGGGGTGAGGCGTGGGGCCGCTTTGTGTAGAGAATGTGATTGTGAATATTCCTCCACCCGCACACATTGGGATGAGGCAGCAGGGCCACTTTGTGTTGAGATTGTGATTGTGAATATTCCTCCACCCGCACACATTGGGATGAGGCAGCAGGGCCATTTTGTGTTGAGATTGTGGCATTGTGAATACACCTCGACCCGTACATATTGGGGTGAGGTGGCGGGGCCATTTTGTGTAGAGATTATGGCATTGTGATAGAGGTCGTATGGAGGATTCCCAACTTGAAATTTATAGATGTTTTTGAAAGCTTTAAATTATTTTGCTATGGTTTTAACGGCTATTAATCTCTTTATTTGTTTCCTTGATTCGCCACATTTATGTTGCACTTCAAATCCTTGAAGAGGGTGTTTGATTTTCATACTAGTATTATTCGACATGTACTAACGCCCCTTTAGCCGGGGGCACTGCATGTTTAATGGATGCAGTTGGTTCCTTTGCAGGCGGCTTTGATCAGTGATAATAGTGCACCCTCCTCCAGCTGACTGGGTGAGCCCCACTTCATCTCGGGGTCGTATATCTTTTGCTCTTTATACATTCAGTTTTGAGGTATAGCTGGAGCCTTATTGGCGGCACTATCATTGTACTCCTTTGTATGTATTAGATGCTGCTTAGACATAGTGTGGGTAGCATGTTGGCGTTGGGAAGGTCAAACTAGTAATGTTGTATTTGTACCATATGTACCAATTCAAACTATGAAAGTGGAAGTATTTTGAGACTTAAAATGATGTAACTAATGTTAGTGAATTGATGTTGTTCACATGATCCTCTTTATTGTCTAACTAATGAAATAGATTTTCTCCTTAATCATGGGTGTTACAACCCGTGAAAATACGTACATTTAATTATGCAAAAGGGTAGTTTATGTAAAAGGGACCAAGAACCCGGAAAATGTTTTTAAGTTAAGAAAAGAACAAAAGTGTCAAAATGCGGCCAAAATGCGGACCGCAGAATCGACACCCCCATCGCAGAATGAGGCAGAACACTGGGCCAAACCAATGTCCAAAATGCGACCAGAAATGCGATCGCATATTGAAAATGCGAACCGCATTCTGGCCCCTTCTGCATCGCATAATGCGACAGAATTTTAAGGCAAGATCTGCGACCAAAATGCAAACCGCATACATGTCTGCGACGGGTATGCGATCGCATTTCTGACCTTCTTCAGGTTCGAGGATTTCTTACACATAGACCTATAAAAGGGACTCCAAACCCATCCCTTCCTCATTTTTCGGATTCCCAGCAAGAGTAAAAAGCCCCAAAGACTTCTCTCAAGCCCTCACACCAAAGCAACCTAATTCCTCTCTTCCAAACCCTAGGTTGAAGGTTGAAGGGAGTGAACAAGGGAATTGAAGAACATAGAGGGACACTAGCTGAATCCTTGCTCCTTCTACAAACCCCATTAAGAGAAAAGATCTAGGAATTGAGGAATCAAGGAAGAAGGCTGAATAATTCGCATGCAAGGTAAGTTACTACTCCCTTTCATGTGGTTATCCCTCAAACGTTCATGATAGGTGGGTTACATGCTTATGAGAACTTAAAAGAGTACGAATAGGAGCTACAGAGTCAAATAAGTAAAGTTAAACCAAATGAATCATGAACATTGTGGGTTATGAATAGGTTGCATGCGCTGTACATACCCTTAACGAAGTTTAGGGGAAGAAGAGTATAGGGAATCGCTACATGAAATTTGGGGAATTTTGGTTAATAATAACTATCAAGCATAGTAAGTAACCATTAAGCTATTCTTTAATTGTAGATTAAAGAATTGTGACAAATTGCATAGCCGAGAGCCGTCACAATAAGCACCAGGTATGTAAGACTATACCGTTCTTTCTTTTGCACGATTCCTATTGAATACAATGCCACGGATGAGCCCCAAAGAACATTCTATTCCTAGAAGCTAGTGTCGTTTGTGTATTTCTTCCCTCTATGGAATGATTATTCTTGCTTCATGGTAACAATGTTGACGAGAGTCTTTGAGTGTTGTAATTATATTGTTAAAAAGGTATTCTTAATTACATGAGGAAGAAGGGGTAATAAACGTAACAAATCAAGGACACGAGTCATAAGTAAGCTTGCAATGTATTACGTGTGTTTGTGTGGTGTGTATGATTGAATTCTTATGACCGCGCCTAGCAAAGGCCGTGTATGTTGTGACCGCGCCTAGCAAAGGCCGGGTATGTTGTGACCGCGCCTAGTAAAGGCCGGGTATGAGCCCACAAAGGAGATGATAAAGAGCCACAGAGGCATATGATAATGAGCCCACAGAGGCGTACGATGATGATGAGCCCATAGAGGCGTATGTGATTGTATGTGATTTTACGTGGTGAGTTCATGTAATTGGTTACGGTAACATTAAATGGATATGAAAATGACAAGCCCACAGTGGCGCAGGTGGTGGTCGAAGGTAATGATTATGTAATGCATCCGGTAATGTGAATGTATATGAAACTGGCAAACCTTGTAAGGGTGAAAATATATCTCAATCTCTGTAATGATGGAAATAGGTCCTATAATGATAATGTTATGGTGGGCTGCCCTCAGAGGCAATTCCGTCGCTATGAGTTGTCTGTTTTTATCCTAATTCTTATATTACTGTTTTCACGTTGTATTCCTGTCTTACATACTCAGTACATATTTCGTACTGACGTCCTTTATTTTGTGGACACTGCATATCGTGCTGCAGGTCCTAATAGATTGACAGACGGAGCTCCCCCACCACAGTAGACTACCAGTCCAGCAGACATAGCAAGACTCATCTTCCGGACTTGCTATACTTGGGTACGCCTTTTGTATAGGTGTTTTGGGCATGTCGGGGCCCTGTTCCGACTTAGGATGTTTAGTGTCTGTTCTAATAGAGGCTCAATAGACAATACCAGTGATGTGTAAATAGTGATTGGCCATGTATAAATAGGTGTCAAGGTGTATCTGTGTTCTGTAAATCTTATGCCTAAATACAGTGACACGTTTCCATGAATGTTTGTATGTATGTATGTGACCCCAATGAGAGGTCCAATTTAATGATCTTTTGTTTGAAATAATAAGGCAGAAAGCAAAGAAAATGAGTTAACGGTGACGAAGGGTTCGCCGGTACTCTGCAAGCAGGGTCCGGTGCCCGTGTCGCGGGCCCGCCGGGCGGGGCGTGACAATGGGGAAGTTCGGGTAGGAGGTATTGTACAGGCTTGCTCGGTCGGGTCATCTCGGTTGAGTGCCGGTCGCGCTTCCCGAGGTCGAGGCGTGACAAGATTGGTATTAGAGCCTAAGGTTTTAAAGTATCCTAGGATGTGTCGAAGCCGTGTCTAGTAGAGTCCTTTTTATCGGTGTGTTGTCGACCACATCTATAACTAGGAGGCTGCTTGGGCATTTAGGAATAAATACCGTTCTTTGATGTTCTAGATCGGGCGATAAAGCTAATTGTAAGACGGTTCCTCCTCTAACTCGTGCATTGCTCTAATTTTCAGTATATGGCATCTAGGAAGAAAGAAAAAACTGGCCAAGGAGCCAATGCCACCCCAGGAGTGGCAGTTGATTCTATACCTGATGATGTGGCTGAACACCCGAGGGGTGAGGACATTCCCCCAGTTACTACACTGCCTGATTCTACTACTCCTGCCCCGACTGCACCAATTCCTACTTCTACTAAGGGTGCAGCTATTCCACCCCCAACTAATATCCCAGTTCCACCTCCATCCCCAGCTTTCGGTCCTGGTGTTTCTGATGGGGACCTTAGTAGATCCATACAGATGTTAGCTCAGATAGTGGCTTCACAGGCCTAGAGATCGAATGTTGCACCTGCTTCTTCCAGCCAGCAAGGGGATTCTGCTAGTTATAGGGTGAACAGGTTTCTTCAGTTGGATCCTCCAGTGTTCACGGGTACAAATCCTGAGGAAGCTTGATGAGATGCATAAGAATCTCCGAGTCATGTGTGCTATTGAGACGGAGGGAGTGGAGTTGGCCTCCTACGCCTGAAAGAGGTGGCCTATTCTTGGTTCGAGATGTGGGAGGAGTCCCGTGAGGAGGGGAGCCCTCCAGCAAGCTGGAGTGAGTTTGTCGATGCCTTCATTGATCCTTTCTTGCTTGCTGAGACTAAGCAGCCCATGCCGCCGAATTTGGAGTCTGAAGCAAGGTAGCATGAGTGTGTGGGAGTATCATATGAGGTTTGCGCGCCTGTCCAAGTATGCCATCTATATGTTGCCTATTTCGGAGGCTGGAGTGCGCCGGTTTGTGCAGGGCCTTAGCCCCTTGGTTATTAATGAGACCGCTACAGCTGCCTTGAATTCTGATATGGTAAGATGGTGGCATTTGCTCAAGCCAGAAAGACCCGCAAACTGAAGAATAGAATGGAGAGAGAGGGTAGCAACAAGGCCCGGTCAGCGGGCAATTTTAGTGGTACTTCTGGTAGTGGTGGTGGCAAAGTCAGCCTTTTTGGGAGGGTCATCAGGGCCATCCCAGTCCCTTGCTCAGCCTTCAGTTAGTGCACAGCCATCAGGGCCCAGTTAGCAGCAATGGAAAAGTTTTGGGCCCAGTCAGGGCAATAGGGGATCCTAACAGCAAGGTCGACATGGAGGGACATTTCAGCAGCAGTGGAGGCCCCCATGCCCTAGGTGTGGGAAGATGCATTTTGGGGCCTGCTTCCTGGACCAGCCCATATGCTACAGATGCGGTATCAGGGGTCACATTCGGAGGGATTGCCGTTCGTCCCGCCAGTGTCGGCAGGGGTACAGCGCAACCAGCCAGTTTTGCAGCTACTACATCCACAACACCTCCCCCAGCTCGCGGCACTCCAGTGCCCGCAGGGCGTGGTGTAGCTAGGGGTGGTACCCAGAGCTCGGGAGGGCCCAACAGGTTTTATGCTATGAGGAGGCATCAAGATTCAGAGGTTTCTCCAGATGTCGTCACAGGTGTATTGACCGTCAAATCTCATGATGTATATGCTCTTATTGATCCCGATTCCACCTTGTCATAAGTCACTCCTTATGTTGCTATGGAATTTGGGATAGAACCAGAACAACTTCACAAGCCGTCCTATGTATCTACTCCGGTTGGTGAGTCTATTATGGCCGCACGGGTTTTTAAGGATTATGTTGTCACAGTGCATGGTCAGGACACCATGGCCGATCTTATTGAGTTAGGGATGGTTGATTTTGATGTAATAATAGGGATGGACTGGCTTTATTCATGTTTTTCCAAGCTTGATTGCCGAACCAGAAGTGTTAGGTTTGAATTTCCAGATGACCTTGTTATTGAATAGAAGAGGGATGATGTGGTATCGAGGGGTAGGTTTATTTCTTACCTTAAGTCTATAAAGATGATCAACAAAGGGTGTATTTACCATTTGGTCCGGGTTACGGAACACGATGTTGAGGCACCTATACTTGAGTCCGTGCCTGTTGTGAATGAATTTTCGGAGGTCTTCTGGATGAGCTCCTTGAAATCCCATTAGAGAGGGAGATTGATTTTGGGATTGATGTGATTCCAGCACGCAGCCTATATCTATTTTACCCTACAAAATGGCACCGACAGAATTGAAAGAACTAAAGGAACAATTGAAGGACTTGCTTGAGAAGGGTTTTATCCGGCCAAGGGGTTATCTACTTTTGTCTCTCCATTGAATAAATTGACGCAGAAGGCATTTAAGTTCCAATGGTCGGATACTTGTGAAAAGAGCTTCCAGGATTGAAAGCAAGATTGACTACGACACCAGTGTTGACTCTACCAGAAGGTACATATGGGTTTGTCGTGTATTGTGATGCCTCGAAATTGGAGTAGGGTGAGTATTGATGCAACATGGCAAGGTGATCGCTTTTTCTTCTAAGCAACTCAAGAATCATGAGAAGAACTATCCAACACATGACTTAGAGCTCGCGGCGGTGGTTTATGCATTGAAGATTTGGCGTCATTATTTGTATGGGGTCCATATGGATATATTCACGGTCCATAAGAGCCTTCAATATATTTTCAAGCAGAAGGAATTGAATCTGAGGCAGAGAATATGGCTTGAGTTACTCAAAGATTACGACATCGATATCCTATATCATCCGGGGAAGGCTAATGTTGTGGCGGATGCTCTTAACTAGAAATCTATGGGCATTTTGGCTCACTTGGAGGCATACCAATGGGAGGAGTCCGTCTTACGGACTCTTGTGAAAGAGGGGTGATTGTGCAAAATAGGGCTGAATCATCGCTTGTTATGGAAGTCAAGGAGAAGCAGTACGACGATCCGTTGTTGGTACAGTTGAAGGAAGGAATTCATAAACATAAGACCATTGTTTTTTTATCTTCGCATGGATGATGGTACACTAAGGTACCAAGGGCGACTATGTATTCCAAATGTAGATGGTCTCCGGGAAAGAATCATGACTAAGGCCCACACTTCTAGGTATTTCGAGCACCCAGGCTCTACAAAGATGTATCATGAAGTCAAAGAAGTCTACTGGTGGAATGATATGAAAAGGAATGTAGCGGACTTTGTCGCAAGGTGTCCAAATTGTCAACAAGTGAAGGCTGAAAACCAAAGGCTCGGGAGGTTGGCGCAGAGCATATAAATTCCGATGTGGAAATAGGAGATGATCAATATGGACTTTGTGGTAAGACTACCTCGCACTTCTCGTAAGTTCGACTCTATTTGGGTGATTGTGGATCGACTCACGAAATCAGCACACCTTTCACCTGTTAAGGCTACCGACATAGCGGAACAATATGCTTAATTCTATATTAAGGAGACAGTCAGGTTGCATGGCACTCCAGTTTCTATAATTTTCGATTGGGGGCACGGTTCATAGCTAACTTTTGGAAGAAATTTCAGCAAGGTTTGGGTACTCGGGTGAATCTTCGTATAGCCTTTCTTCTGCAGATTGGCGGACAAGTAGAGCGGACTATTCAGATGCTTGAGGATATGTTGCGCGCTTGTGTTCTTGACTTCAAAGGCAGCTGGGATGATCATTTGCAGCTAATAGAATTTGCCTAAAAAAAAGTTATCACGCCAGCATTCAGATGGCACCATCCGAGGCTTTATATGGTAGGAGATGTAGATCTCCCATTGCATGGTCTGAAATTGAGGAAGTAGAATTGATAGGACCAGACCTCATGCATCAGGCTATGGAGAATGTTAAGGTCATTAAGGATCAGTTGAAAACTGCCCAGAGTCGTCAGAAGTCCTATTCGGATGTTCGTTGAGTCGTCAAAAGAACTCATGCATCAGTCTATGGTTTTAATGGAAATTAAGCTCTTTATTTGTTTCCTTGATTCGTCACATTTATGTTGCACTATAAATCCTTGAAGAGGGTATTGATTTTCATACTAGTACTATTCGACATGTACTAACGCCCCTTTTGCCGGGGGCGCTGCATCTTTAATGGATGCTAGTGGTTCCTCTGCAGGCGGCTTTGATCAGTGATAGCGGTGCATCCTCCTCCTAACTGACTTGGTGAGCCCACTTCTTTTCGGGGTTGTATATCTTTTGCTCTTTGTACATTCAGTTTTGAGGTATAGCCGGGGTCTTGTTGCCGGCACTATCATTGTACTCCTCTGGATATATTAGAGGTTCCGTAGACATATTGTGGGTAGTATGTTGGCATTGGGAAGGTCAAACTAGTAATGTTGTATTTGTACCGCTTGTACCACTTCAAACTACGAAAGTGTAAGTATATTGAGACTTAAAATGATGTTATTAATGTTAGTGAATTGATGTTGTTCACATGATCCTCTTTATTGTCTAACTAATGAAATAGATTTTCTCCTTAATCATGGGGGAGTTCGGGTAGGAGGTATTGTACAGGCTTGCTCGGTCAGGTCATCTCGATTGAGCGCCGGTCGCGCTCCCCGAGGTCGGGGCGTGACACAGACATATAAGATTACATGTACATGAATAATGGATATCAAATTACATACTCATGGACTGGTATAAGTGACTTGCTAAGGTGTATGCATGTGTGAAGTGTGCTACCATAGCTCAAATTAGGCAATTTCATCATGAAAGTAACAATTATCATGTTCAATCCGGAATTAACCTATATGTAACCTCAAACATGGTTCAAATAGCTCATAAAGGGGGTATAAACATAAGAAACATAACAACATGAAGCTTAGCAATCAACTCAAGGCATATCATAGCCTAATTACTACCCCGAGCATGAATAATACCCCGATATACGCACATGGACTCAACCCCTCAAATGTGTGCCACCCATAACACGTAGCCATCACAAATAACTCAGTTTACTAGTGCCTCAATCAAGTTTAGGTAAGATACTTACCTCAAACAAGCTAAAAACAATACCTCTAAGAACGCCTTCCCGTACGAATCAAGCTCCGAACGACTCGAATCTAGCCAAAAACAACCCAATAACATCAAATAATGCCATACGAATTAAACCCAAATGATAAATGTCAAATCTTTAACCAAACACTCAAAGTCAACCAAAATGTCAACCTAGGCCCGCCACCCGAAACTCGACAGAACTCACAAATTTAGAAAACCTATTCGAATACGAGTCCAAAGATACAAGTTTCATCCAAATCCGACTTCGAATTGATGTTAAAACTCAATTATTCACTTTAGAAATTTTTTGTCAAAATCCCCCAATTTCTCTTTTAGATTCATCAATCAAATACAAAAATCAAAACTGCATTAGGGTGATTCTGAGCTTCTTGGATTTGGCATGTTATTATCGCCGGTTCGTGAGGGCCTTTAATCTATCTCAGCTCCGTTGAACAAGTTGACCTAGAATGGTGCTCTTTTCAGATGGTCTGGCAAGTGTGAGTTGAGCTTTCAGAAGCTCAAGACTACATTGACTAAACCCTCAGTGTTGGTGCTGCCTACTGGTTCGGGATCTTACACCATGTATTGTGACGTATAGCGTATTGGCTTTGGTGCGGTGTTGGTGCAAATCGGTAGGGTAATTGCCTACACGTCTTAGCAGTTGAATGTTCATGAGAAGAATTACCTTGCGCATGACTTAGAGTTGGCAGCCATTTTCACACAGTGAAGATTTGGAGGCACTATCTTTACGGCGTTCTATGTAAGGTTTATACCAACAAATGGAGTCTCCGGCACGTGTTCAACCAGAAAGACCTTAATTTGTGCCAGCGGAGATGGTTAGAGTTGTTGAAAGATTATGATATCACCATATTATATCATCCGGGGAAGGCCAATGTAGTGGCCGATACATTGAGTAGGAAGGTTGAGAGCATAGGTAGTTTGGCATATTTACTGGTAGTAGAGAGGCCACTAGCTATGGATGTTCATGCCTTGGCTAATCTATTTGTGAGATTGGATGTTTTGGAGCTTAGCTGGATTCTTTCTTGTGATGTGGCACAGTCCTCGCTGTTGGAGCGTATCAAGGCTCGCCAGTTTGATGATCCCTACTTGTTGGTATTGAAGGACACAATGTAGCAAAGTGGTGCTAGGGAGGTTGTGATTGGAGATGATGGTCTTATACGGCTTCAAGGCCTGATTTGCATTCCAAATGTAGATGGGTTAAGAGAGTTGATCCTTGAGGAGGCCCACAGTTCACGCTATTCTATTCATCCAGATGTCACGAAGATGTATCGTGACTTGAAATAACACTATTGGTGGCTGAGAATGAAGAAAGATATTGTTGCCTATGTATCTTAGTGTTTGAATTGTCAATAGGTGAAGTACGAGCATCAGAAACCGGGTGGAATGACTCAAATATTGGAGATACCGGAGTGGTGGGAGCGCATCACTATGGATTTTGTGGTAGGCTTACCACGGAGCTTGAGAAAATATGACGCAGTCTGGGTTATTATGGACCGATTGACTAAGTCTGCTTACTTCATTCCAGTGATGACTTCTTGTTCTTCAGAGTCGTCGGCTTAGATTTACATTCAGGAGATTATCCGCCAGCACGGCATGCTTATTTCCATCACTTCTGACCGAGGCACGTAGTTTACCTTGCATTTTTAGAGGGTCATGCAGTGTGAGTTTGGCACGGGTCCGTTGGCTTAGATTTCCTCCCATAGCTTCATTTGATATTTCTTAATTTGCGTGCGTGGTCTGTGTCATTTTCCGAAAAGTTTTTACGTAAAATTTTGAAGAAAATATGATTTTTGGCCTAAAATGAGAATTGAGTTGACCACGGTCAACATTCTTGGTAAACGATCTCGGATTGATATTTTGATAATTTCGGTGGGTTCGTATGATATTTTTAGACTTGTATGCACGTTTGGTTGGGGTGCGGGGTTACCCGAGCGCATTTCGGCGTGTTATGTGAAAAATTATGAAAGTGAGTTTTAATGTTGAGAATTCTTGAGTTTGATTATCAATTCATGTTATTTAATGTTATTTTGATATTTTGTGGTTGCAAACAAGTTTTTAGGATGTTATTACACTTGTATGCATGTTCAGTTTGGAGCCCGAAAGGCTCGGGTGAGTTTTGGATGTGTTACGGAAGAGTTTTGGATGTCAGGATTGCATTTGCGAGCCTCGCTTTTGCGGTCATTAGATCGCATTTGCGAAATAAGGACTGGGGGGTTGGACATCGCATTTGCAAGGGGAAGTTCTCTTTTGCGAATCTTTGGCAGTCGCTTTTGCAAAAATATTAGTCGCATTTGCAACCACTGAGCACTTAGGACAGCTTCACATATGCAAGAAATTATTGTGTGTCACATTTGCAATAGAAATATCGCATTTGCAACATCACTGGGATTGATAATGATCGCATTTGCGATTTGTCTGTCACATTTGCGGGCATTTAATTTGCAAACAAGTGTTCGCAAATGCGATACCTACAGCTGGGTAAAAGAGAGGAAAATCGGGACTAAGCTCATTTCACTCTATTTTTCAACCCTAAACACTGTAGATGCGATTTTCTTGAGAGCTTTTCTTCCCAAAATTATTGGTAAGCAACTTTAACTAGTTTTAATCAATTTCTATTACTTTTCATGAGGATTTAACATCAAATCTAGGAATTTCATGGTAGAAATTAGGGGTCTTAGGTAGAATTTAGGAATTTTATAAAATTGAGATTTAGACCTCAAATTGAGGTCGGATTTCGAAATAAATCACATAACCAGGCTCAGGGGTGAATGGACAATCGAGTTTTGGTTCGGATCTCGGATTTTGACCAAGCAAGCCCGGGGTTGACTTTTGTTGACTTTTTCAATTTCATCAAAGATTGAACCTTTTTCATTCGCGTGTAGTTTCTAAAGCTTATTCTAAATTGTTTGAATGATATTTGGCTGGATTTGGTTGGTTTGGAAGCTTGTTCGAAAAGAAAAGATGTGACTAATTGTTGAATTGGTTGTGAAAAGAGGTAAGTGACATGTCTAACTTTTACTTGAAGGAATTTGGACTTTCTGGTCTATATGTTACGTGAATAATGTGTGGAAATGACGTATACGTGAGGTGACGAGTGTATATGCGCTGTAATGGATCAAAGCATGTGGGTTGAGCTATTTACCTCTACGTCGTTATCTATTCCATATTTGTAACGACCTGATCGGTTGTTTTGCTTTAAAGATCCCTCCGTTCCCCCTATTTAAGACTTCTTGTATGTGCTTTTACTGTTTTATATCTTGCGGAGATGGTTGGTGTGGTTTTAGAAGGGTTTAGGTCGAATTCGGAACACTTAGTTCCATAATAGTAGCCTAAGCTGGCCAAGTTTGACTTGAGTCAATACTTTTAGTAAACGAACTTTGAATCGGGATTTGAAGGCTCCAATAGGTTCGTATGATGATTTTAGACATGGGCGTATGTTTCGGCGCTTATTGTTGAAAGTTGGCATTATGAAGGTTTTAGATCCTAAGTTTGATTCAAAGTTGATTTTGGTTTTATCGGTGTCTGTTTGAGATTCCGAGCCTTGGAATAGGTTTGTATTGTGATTTATGACTTATGCGTATAATTTGGCGTCATTCTGAGTTGTCTAAGTATGTTTTGATGCGCTCAGAGTTGGATGAAATGAGTTTGAAGCTTAGAAGTTGATTAATGAGATTTTGAGGTGTGATTCTTGATTTTGGTGTTGTTTTATGTGTTCCGAGACTTCGAATAAGTCCGCAATATATTTATGAACTTATTGGTGCATTTGGACGAGGTCCCCGGTGGCTCGAGTGTGTTTTAGACCACCCAGAGCATGTTTGAACTTGGCTGAAAACTACTGGTGTGCTTGTGTGCTTCGAGATCGCGAAGATAGTCCCCCAATCACGAAGAAGGGATTTTGGAGCGGCAGCTGATTTCCCTTCGCGAACGCGAAGAAGGAAGGGTCTGCGAACACGAAGGTGGGCCTGGCAGTGCTTCGTGCATGCGGAGGCCTAACCCCGACCTCAAAGAAGAAAATGGCGGAGTCGGGCAGGGAGACTTTTCGCCTTCACGAGCGCAACCTGGAGATCCCGAATGCGGCAGGCTAGGAAGTGCTGCATCGCGAACACGACCATCAGGTCGTGAACGCGAAGGGTGTTTTGGAAGTGGTAGAAATTTATCCTTCACGATCACGAGGCATTTTCCGCGATCGCGATGAAGGAACCACTAAGCAGACTTGAATTTATTACGGGACTTAGTCTCTTTGTTCTCATTTTCCACTTGGTCTTAGACGAATTTAAGAGCATTTTGTGGGGGATTTTTATGAACATCATGAGGTATGTGATCCCTATCAATTCTCGAGTTAAATACACAGATTATGGGTAGATTTAACATGAAATTAGAGGAATAGTTGTGGGATTTTTGTTGGAACCTAGGGTTTCGTAAAAAATGAGATTTGACCATGAAATTGATTATGGTATTGGGAATAAATTATATATTTGAGTTCGTGAGGTCATGAGTAATATTTAGCTTCAAACATATTCAGAATTCGGGCACGTGGGCCTCGGGGTGACTTTTATGGAATTTCTGAATTTGGTTGGGAAATTAGTTTAATAGTTAAATTATGAACTTTTGAGCTTATATTTATTAGTTTATACGACTTTTGTTTAGTTTCGGATTGCTCAGCGTCATTTGAGGAGTTCTAGTGAGGTTAAAGAGCCGGATAAAGGACTTGAAAGCGAGGTAAGTCTCTTGCCTAACCTTGTAAGAAGGAAAATTAACCCCTCAGGTGTGTCAATTGTTGTGTTCTACTTCTTGTGGGGAGCTACGTACACACGAGGTGACAAGAGTATGTACATAGCTATATTCATGTTGTGTCCGGGTAGACTTAGATTCACATCATGCCTTAATTGTGCTATTTGTATTTATCATGTGTATTGATTTCCGTAATTATGACTGAGATTGAGGATTAGAATAAAAATACTGATTTAGCCTCTAACTTTGGAAAATAGGGAAATATTTGATGAACTATGGATCTATGTCTTCTCGACTCGCATGAATTTCTGCGAGCGAGGTAACTTCTCTACTCTTATGGGATCTAGTCGTTCTCCTCGGCAGTGTTGTAAATTACTCTTATGGGATCGGGCCTTTATCCTTGGGAGTGTTGTAAATTACTCTTATGGGATCAGGTCATTCGCCTCGGCAGTGTTGTAAATTACTCTTATGGGATCGGGTCGTTCGTGTTACAACCCATATTCGCGTATGTTATATCATGCCAAAATTTAGTTGATGTAAATCTGAGAAGAGATTATCTTTGAGATGATAGGAAGTTAATCCTATTGGTCTTAAATGATGAAACAAGGGTGTATAAGAGTGGTTAACAAGTATTAGAAGTTAGAAGTAAAACGAATCAAGGATGTTATAACCCGTATTTACTAGTAAGAGGTTCTTAATATGCTAAGGAGGTCGTGTTTTAAGGTATTTGAATCATATAATATCCATATCATAAGTCTTGAAGTCAAGCGAGTTATGAAACAAAAGTCGACAAAAGTTGTTGCAACTTACGTTCATAATTTTACTTAAAATTTAGGTCTAATGTTACTAAGCTTTTCTCTCAATGTACTTGGAATTACGGGGTGATCATCTCACAAAATTAAAGATCTATGAGCCTGTTTCCAGCTCATTAAACCGTTCATTGATACGACACCGGAGTAGAGAGATATTCGCGTTTTTGCGAGACTGCGCAAGCAGTTCTCTATGGGACCCACTTAGGGGGTTGAGATATATTGATATATATGAGATGCATTAAGCCCGTTTTAACTCATTCTTTTTCACTCTCTACAGACCCTAGACACAGAAAAAACTTTCTCTCAAGGTTCTCTCATGATCCAAGACCCAAACAAAGGGCAAACAACACAAATCAAGTGTGGGGAATCCCGTGGCGCTAGTGACATTCTTGTTCTTCTTGTTGTTGCTGATTTTTTTGTGGTTCCAGCTCGTGTGGGAGGTTGTTTTAAGTGGTTTAATTTCTGTAAAATACTCTCTCAAGTTTATAATATCAACCCTAGGTGATTTCAAGTCGTCCAAAGTGATTTTAGTGCCAAAAAACCAGAATTGATTGCTAGTTTCGCTTCCTTGTTCTTGTGGCAGCATTGGAAGGATATTTCGTGGTGAAGTAAGGTCAAACTGGAGTTGTTCTATCTGTTTAAAGGTAATTAACCTCTTACTCTACATGTATATAATATTATCCAAGTTGCGGCTATGTCATTGAAGCTAGAACTTGTGAGATATCTATCGAGAGACTTGTTAGTAATGTTGTTGGTTGGTGGACTGTGTTGGGAGGCTTAATATGATTATTATTGATGTTTTTTGGGCTGTTTGGTAATTGCTTTAACTTGTGGGAAGTCATATAAATAGGGGAAGTGTTGTCCGTTTCATCGTAAATAGGTTTCGGTCGATATATTATAGTTACTATGCTTAAACGATGACGATAGTATCATTTCTCTTATTGTAGACTTAGGAATCGTGCCATTTGCATAGCTTGAGGTTGGGCAGTATATACAACTTATGTGAGGCTATACCTTTCCTTTTTTTTGCACGACTTCGATTGTACATAATTTACTGAACGAGCTTTCAAAGATACTCCACTCTTAGAAGCTAGCAGTCTTACATTGTTTCTGTCACGCCCCGCCCGGCGGGCCCGCGACACGGGCACCGGACCCTGCTTGCAGAGTACCGGCGAACCCTTCATTTCAGCTATCTTATTATTTCAAACAAAAAGATCATCTAATTGGACCTCTCATTGGGGTCACGCTTTTGTACACATACATACATACAAACATTCATGGAAACGTGTCACTATGTTTAGGCATAAGATTTACAAAACATAGATACACCTTGACACCTATTTATACATAGCCAATCACTGTCTACACACCACTGGTATTGTCTATTGAGCCTCTATTAGAACAGACATTAAACGTCTTAAGTGGGAACAGGGCCCCGACACGCCCCAAGATGTCTATACAAATGCATACCAAAATGTAGCAAGCCCGAAGGATGAGTCTTGCCAATATCTGCTGAACTGGTGGCCTACTGAGGTGGGGGAGCTCCGTCTGCCAATCTATTAGGACCTGCAGCACGGTATGCAGCGTCCACAGAGAATGGACGTCAGTACGGATAATGTACTGAGTATGTAAGAAAGAAAACATAATGTAAGAACAACAGTATAAGCATCAAGATAAGAAATACATGACCTGTACCATCTGTATGCCTCTGAGGGCGGCTAACCATAGCATATTGGTGAGACTTATGCATTTACGTGTAACCTTTCTAACATTATCATATTCATACTCGTGTACATTATCATTATACACATCCTATACATACGCCTCCGTAGGCTTGCCAATTTCATATACGTTATTGACACTACATATATCACATAGTCGTTATTTTAAACCATTACATACGCCCCTGTAGGATCGTAATCAAATACACATGCCTCTGTGGGCTCATACCCGGCCTTCAATAGGCGCGGTCATACGAATTCAATCATACACATATATATATTTATATATATATACACATGCCTCTGTGGGCCTTATCGTTATCTTCCCAACTGATCAGTGGTGACTGCCCATCCGAATCTAGT